>JAIXHY010000047.1:543997-761766 GCA_020449905.1 Globodera pallida
ATGTTAGACGATATAAATTTATTTTCAACAATATTATTTTTTATCTTACATTCGAGAAGAAAAACTAGTATAGGATTTAGATTGTTAATTGGAAAAAGATAGCCGATTTTCGTCGCGTTCCTTGGATAAATGTTAGACGATATAAATTTATTTTCAACAATATTATTTTTTATCTTACATTCGAGAAGAAAAACTAGTATAGGATTTAGATTGTTAATTGGAAAAAGATAGCCGATTTTCGTCGCGTTCCTTGGATAAATGTTAGAGGATATAAATTTATTTTCAACAATATTATTTTTTATCTTACATTCGAGAAGAAAAACTAGTATAGGATTTAGATTGTTAATTGGAAAAAGATAGCCGATTTTCGTCGCGTTCCTTGGATAAATGTTAGAGGATATAAATTTATTTTCAACAATATTATTTTTTATCTTACATTCGAGAAGAAAAACTAGTATAGGATTTAGATTGTTAATTGGAAAAAGATAGCCGATTTTCGTCGCGTTCCTTGGATAAATGTTAGACGATATAAATTTATTTTCAACAATATTATTTTTTATCTTACATTCGAGAAGAAAAACTAGTATAGGATTTAGATTGTTAATTGGAAAAAGATAGCCGATTTTCGTCGCGTTCCTTGGATAAATGTTAGACGATATAAATTTATTTTCAACAATATTATTTTTTATCTTACATTCGAGAAGAAAAACTAGTATAGGATTTAGATTGTTAATTGGAAAAAGATAGCCGATTTTCGTCGCGTTCCTTGGATAAATGTTAGAGGATATAAATTTATTTTCAACAATATTATTTTTTATCTTACATTCGAGAAGAAAAACTAGTATAGGATTTAGATTGTTAATTGGAAAAAGATAGCCGATTTTCGTCGCGTTCCTTGGATAAATGTTAGAGGATATAAATTTATTTTCAACAATATTATTTTTTATCTTACATTCGAGAAGAAAAACTAGTATAGGATTTAGATTGTTAATTGGAAAAAGATAGCCGATTTTCGTCGCGTTCCTTGGATAAATGTTAGAGGATATAAATTTATTTTCAACAATATTATTTTTTATCTTACATTCGAGAAGAAAAACTAGTATAGGATTTAGATTGTTAATTGGAAAAAGATAGCCGATTTTCGTCGCGTTCCTTGGATAAATGTTAGACGATATAAATTTATTTTCAACAATATTATTTTTTATCTTACATTCGAGAAGAAAAACTAGTATAGGATTTAGATTGTTAATTGGAAAAAGATAGCCGATTTTCGTCGCGTTCCTTGGATAAATGTTAGACGATATAAATTTATTTTCAACAATATTATTTTTTATCTTACATTCGAGAAGAAAAACTAGTATAGGATTTAGATTGTTAATTGGAAAAAGATAGCCGATTTTCGTCGCGTTCCTTGGATAAATGTTAGACGATATAAATTTATTTTCAACAATATTATTTTTTATCTTACATTCGAGAAGAAAAACTAGTATAGGATTTAGATTGTTAATTGGAAAAAGATAGCCGATTTTCGTCGCGTTCCTTGGATAAATGTTAGACGATATAAATTTATTTTCAACAATATTATTTTTTATCTTACATTCGAGAAGAAAAACTAGTATAGGATTTAGATTGTTAATTGGAAAAAGATAGCCGATTTTCGTCGCGTTCCTTGGATAAATGTTAGAGGATATAAATTTATTTTCAACAATATTATTTTTTATCTTACATTCGAGAAGAAAAACTAGTATAGGATTTAGATTGTTAATTGGAAAAAGATAGCCGATTTTCGTCGCGTTCCTTGGATAAATGTTAGACGATATAAATTTATTTTCAACAATATTATTTTTTATCTTACATTCGAGAAGAAAAACTAGTATAGGATTTAGATTGTTAATTGGAAAAAGATAGCCGATTTTCGTCGCGTTCCTTGGATAAATGTTAGACGATATAAATTTATTTTCAACAATATTATTTTTTATCTTACATTCGAGAAGAAAAACTAGTATAGGATTTAGATTGTTAATTGGAAAAAGATAGCCGATTTTCGTCGCGTTCCTTGGATAAATGTTAGACGATATAAATTTATTTTCAACAATATTATTTTTTATCTTACATTCGAGAAGAAAAACTAGTATAGGATTTAGATTGTTAATTGGAAAAAGATAGCCGATTTTCGTCGCGTTCCTTGGATAAATGTTAGACGATATAAATTTATTTTCAACAATATTATTTTTTATCTTACATTCGAGAAGAAAAACTAGTATAGGATTTAGATTGTTAATTGGAAAAAGATAGCCGATTTTCGTCGCGTTCCTTGGATAAATGTTAGAGGATATAAATTTATTTTCAACAATATTATTTTTTATCTTACATTCGAGAAGAAAAACTAGTATAGGATTTAGATTGTTAATTGGAAAAAGATAGCCGATTTTCGTCGCGTTCCTTGGATAAATGTTAGACGATATAAATTTATTTTCAACAATATTATTTTTTATCTTACATTCGAGAAGAAAAACTAGTATAGGATTTAGATTGTTAATTGGAAAAAGATAGCCGATTTTCGTCGCGTTCCTTGGATAAATGTTAGACGATATAAATTTATTTTCAACAATATTATTTTTTATCTTACATTCGAGAAGAAAAACTAGTATAGGATTTAGATTGTTAATTGGAAAAAGATAGCCGATTTTCGTCGCGTTCCTTGGATAAATGTTAGACGATATAAATTTATTTTCAACAATATTATTTTTTATCTTACATTCGAGAAGAAAAACTAGTATAGGATTTAGATTGTTAATTGGAAAAAGATAGCCGATTTTCGTCGCGTTCCTTGGATAAATGTTAGACGATATAAATTTATTTTCAACAATATTATTTTTTATCTTACATTCGAGAAGAAAAACTAGTATAGGATTTAGATTGTTAATTGGAAAAAGATAGCCGATTTTCGTCGCGTTCCTTGGATAAATGTTAGAGGATATAAATTTATTTTCAACAATATTATTTTTTATCTTACATTCGAGAAGAAAAACTAGTATAGGATTTAGATTGTTAATTGGAAAAAGATAGCCGATTTTCGTCGCGTTCCTTGGATAAATGTTAGACGATATAAATTTATTTTCAACAATATTATTTTTTATCTTACATTCGAGAAGAAAAACTAGTATAGGATTTAGATTGTTAATTGGAAAAAGATAGCCGATTTTCGTCGCGTTCCTTGGATAAATGTTAGACGATATAAATTTATTTTCAACAATATTATTTTTTATCTTACATTCGAGAAGAAAAACTAGTATAGGATTTAGATTGTTAATTGGAAAAAGATAGCCGATTTTCGTCGCGTTCCTTGGATAAATGTTAGACGATATAAATTTATTTTCAACAATATTATTTTTTATCTTACATTCGAGAAGAAAAACTAGTATAGGATTTAGATTGTTAATTGGAAAAAGATAGCCGATTTTCGTCGCGTTCCTTGGATAAATGTTAGACGATATAAATTTATTTTCAACAATATTATTTTTTATCTTACATTCGAGAAGAAAAACTAGTATAGGATTTAGATTGTTAATTGGAAAAAGATAGCCGATTTTCGTCGCGTTCCTTGGATAAATGTTAGAGGATATAAATTTATTTTCAACAATATTATTTTTTATCTTACATTCGAGAAGAAAAACTAGTATAGGATTTAGATTGTTAATTGGAAAAAGATAGCCGATTTTCGTCGCGTTCCTTGGATAAATGTTAGAGGATATAAATTTATTTTCAACAATATTATTTTTTATCTTACATTCGAGAAGAAAAACTAGTATAGGATTTATATTGTTAATTGGAAAAAGATAGCCGATTTTCGTCGCGTTCCTTGGATAAATGTTAGAGGATATAAATTTATTTTCAACAATATTATTTTTTATCTTACATTCGAGAAGAAAAACTAGTATAGGATTTAGATTGTTAATTGGAAAAAGATAGCCGATTTTCGTCGCGTTCCTTGGATAAATGTTAGACGATATAAATTTATTTTCAACAATATTATTTTTTATCTTACATTCGAGAAGAAAAACTAGTATAGGATTTAGATTGTTAATTGGAAAAAGATAGCCGATTTTCGTCGCGTTCCTTGGATAAATGTTAGACGATATAAATTTATTTTCAACAATATTATTTTTTATCTTACATTCGAGAAGAAAAACTAGTATAGGATTTATATTGTTAATTGGAAAAAGATAGCCGATTTTCGTCGCGTTCCTTGGATAAATGTTAGACGATATAAATTTATTTTCAACAATATTATTTTTTATCTTACATTCGAGAAGAAAAACTAGTATAGGATTTAGATTGTTAATTGGAAAAAGATAGCCGATTTTCGTCGTGTTCCTTGGATAAATGTTAGACGATATAAATTTATTTTCAACAATATTATTTTTTATCTTACATTCGAGAAGAAAAACTAGTATAGGATTTAGATTTTTAATTGGAAAAAGATAGCCGATTTTCGTCGCGTTCCTTGGATAAATGTTAGATGATATAAATTTATTTTCAACAATTTTTGGTGTGGGGCTCAAAGAGCCCATATTATTTTTTATCTTACATTCGAGAAGAAAAACTAGTATAGGATTTAGATTGTTAATTGGAAAAAGATAGCCGATTTTCGTCGCGTTCCTTGGATAAATGTAAGAGGATATAAGTTTATTTTCAACAATATTATTTTTTATCTTACATTCGAGAAGAAAAACTATCGAGAGTTATTGATAATTCCTTATTCTAAGAGTTAGAATTCTTAGGTCTGAGAGTTATTGATAATTCCTTATTCTAAGAGTTAGAATTCTTAGATCTGAGAGTTATTGATAATTCCTTATTCTAAGAGTTAGAATTCTTAGATCTGAGAGTTATTGATAATTCCTTATTCTAAGAGTTAGAATTCTTAGATCTGAGAGTTAGTGATAATTCCTTATTCTAAGAGTTAGAATTCTTAGATCTGAGAGTTATTGATAATTCCTTATTCTAAGAGTTAGAATTCTTAGATCTGAGAGTTATTGATAATTCCTTATTCTAAGAGTTAGAATTCTTAGATCTGAGAGTTATTGATAATTCCTTATTCTAAGAGTTAGAATTCTTAGATCTGAGAGTTATTGATAATTCCTTATTCTAAGAGTTAGAATTCTTAGATCTAAGAGTTAGTGATAATTCCTTATTCTAAGAGTTAGAATTCTTAGATCTGAGAGTTATTGATAATTCCTTATTCTAAGAGTTAGAATTCTTAGATCTAAGAGTTAGTGATAATTCCTTATTCTAAGAGTTAGAATTCTTAGATCTGAGAGTTATTGATAATTCCTTATTCTAAGAGTTAGAATTCTTAGATCTGAGAGTTATTGATAATTCCTTATTCTAAGAGTTAGAATTCTTAGATCTGAGAGTTATTGATAATTCCTTATTCTAAGAGTTAGAATTCTTAGATCTGAGAGTTAATGATAATTCCTTATTCTAAGAGTTAGAATTCTTAGATCTGAGAGTTAATGATAATTCCTTATTCTAAGAGTTAGAATTCTTAGATCTGAGAGTTATTGATAATTCCTTATTCTAAGAGTTAGAATTCTTAGATCTGAGAGTTAATGATAATTCCTTATTCTAAGAGTACATCATTCAATTTTTTGGGATAAACGTCTGTCTGCCAACAATTTTTGCTCCGATTTATAAACTTTTGCGGGAAAAAATCCGTGTAAAAATTGCGAAATTTATTTTATAAAATTACCAATAAATCCAAAATCAAATTGAGATTCTTTTTTCGTATTAATTAGTAAAAACGTCTGCCAACCCTTTTTGCTTCGATTTATGAACCTTTCCGGGAAAAAATCCGTGCAAAATTATTCAATGAATAAAAATTACGAAATTTATTTTATAAATTTTAACCCTAAATTTAAAATTAAATTCGGATTATTTTTTTTATTGATTTTTAAAAGCGTACGTCAACAATTTATGCTTCGAGGCTCAGTTTTTCCTGAAAAAAAGCCGTGAAAAATTATTCCGTGAATAAAAATTGCGAAATTTATTTTATAAATTAACCCATAAATCCAAAATCAAATTGGGATTCTTTTTTCGTATTAATTAGTAAAAATGATTGCCAACCCTTTTTGCTCCGATTTATAAACCTTTCCAAAAAAAAATCCGTGCAAAATTATTCCGTGATGAAAATTACGAAATTTAATTTATAAAATTGACCCTTAAATTTAAAACTGAATTCGGATTATTTTTTTTTATTAATTTTTAAAAGCGTACGTCAACAATTTATGCATGGATTTATAAAGCTTTTCTGAAAATCCGTGAAAAATTAAAAAATTGCGAATTTATTTTATAAAATTAACCCCTAAATTTAAAATTGAATTCGGATTATTTTTTTTATTAATTTGTAAAAACGCCTGTCATCAATTTATGCTTGGATTTTAAAGCTTTTCTGAAAAAAAACTATTAAAAAACAAATTTCAATACATTTGAACACAAAGGGTTCCTTCCTTCTCTCCCGTCCCATTATTGTTTTTGGTCAACTTTGATGGACTGTAACTTTGCTCAAAATGGTGGGCGGCACCCGATTTTTGCATATTCGTACTCAGCTCGACGAGGGGAATCGAATGATATAAAATTTAGGCGGATTTGCTTCTTGAAAAAACATTGGGCGGTGCTTAAATTTGTCTTGAAAAGATGTGTGTTTACGAGTTAGCTCTAAAAAAAGTTGGGAATTTTGCCTGGGTTTTTGTTTGCGAGGATTGTTTCAGCCAAATTGGAGCAATTTTTTACATCATTCAATTTTTTGGGATAAACGTCTGTCTGCCAACAATTTTTGCTCCGATTTATAAACTTTTGCGGGAAAAAATCCGTGTAAAAATTGCGAAATTTATTTTATAAAATTACCAATAAATCCAAAATCAAATTGGGATTCTTTTTTCGTATTAATTAGTAAAAACGTCTGCCAACCCTTTTTGCTTCGATTTATGAACCTTTCCGGGAAAAAATCCGTGCAAAATTATTCAATGAATAAAAATTACGAAATTTGTTTTATAAATTTTAACCCTAATTTAAAATTAAATTCGGATTATTTTTTTTATTGATTTTTAAAAGCGTACGTCAACAATTTATGCTTCGAGGCTCAGTTTTTCCTGAAAAAAAGCCGTGAAAAATTATTCCGTGAATAAAAATTGCGAAATTTATTTTATAAATTAACCCATAAATCCAAAATCAAATTGGGATTCTTTTTTCGTATTAATTAGTAAAAATGATTGCCAACCCTTTTTGCTCCGATTTATAAACCTTTCCAAAAAAAAATCCGTGCAAAATTATTCCGTGAATGAAAATTACGAAATTTAATTTATAAAATTGACCCTTAAATTTAAAACTGAATTCGGATTATTTTTTTTTATTAATTTTTAAAAGCGTACGTCAACAATTTATGCATGGATTTATAAAGCTTTTCTGAAAATCCGTGAAAAATTAAAAAATTGCGAAATTTATTTTATAAAATTAACCCCTAAATTTAAAATTGAATTCGGATTATTTTTTTTATTAATTTGTAAAAACGCCTGTCATCAATTTATGCTTGGATTTTAAAGCTTTTCTGAAAAAAAACTATTAAAAAACAAATTTCAATACATTTGAACACAAAGGGTTCCTTCCTTCTCTCCCGTCCCATTATTGTTTTTGGTCAACTTTGATGGACTGTAACTTTGCTCAAAATGGTGGGCGGCACCCGATTTTTGCATATTCGTACTCAGCTCGACGAGGGGAATCGAATGATATAAAATTTAGGCGGATTTGCTTCTTGAAAAAACATTGGGCGGTGCTTAAATTTGTCTTGAAAAGATGTGTGTTTACGAGTTAGCTCTAAAAAAAGTTGGGAATTTTGCCTGGGTTTTTGTTTGCGAGGATTGTTTCAGCCAAATTGGAGCAATTTTTTACATCATTCAATTTTTTGGGATAAACGTCTGTCTGCCAACAATTTTTGCTCCGATTTATAAACTTTTGCGGGAAAAAATCCGTGTAAAAATTGCGAAATTTATTTTATAAAATTACTAGTGCTGCACGAGAGTCTCGGGCTCGAGTATCGACTCGAGAAAAGTCTCGAGTTTTTCGGGGCTCGGGCTCGGGCTCGAGTCTCGCGTTTTTAGTCTCGATTTTCGAGACTTTTTTACACCCCTAAAGATGGCCTTTTTGGTGGAATTCACTTCAGATATAGAAATGATTAACAAAATTTGAAATTTGCGATTAAAGGCGAGTTTCCGATTCTGAAGCAACATTAAATTACGAACCGCTGCCCACTCAATCTGACAATCCACTGTCAAATTTTCTGTTTCCAACCACATGCGGATCCGTTGACTCTACCCAATCGCAAAATGATTTAAGCAATGTCATAATCAATGAAATCGATTCTTTTTTTAAAGTGAGAATTAATTAATCGCGATTGTCTGTAAAATCTAGTAATTCAGAGTCCTACAATCGAGTTTGATGCCGACCCGTTACTTTTTTGGCGCGGGAATTCAACATATCCAAACATCAAACAGATTGTTCCAAAATATTTGGCCCCCCCGCCGGGAACAGTTGAATCGGAACGAACTTTCAGCCAGCTGTCGGAAATTTTCAGTCCTAAAAGATCAAGTCTGTCCGCGGCACATGCAATGCAGCAAATTTTTTTGCATTTTAATTTTGATGAATAAATTTCAGAAACTCATAACTTGTTTACAAGCAATTATTTTTAGTCAAAATCAAGATAAATATTGTTAGATTTGGTCTAAAATTGACTTTATCCTAGAAAATTATGACATTTTTGGGGTAATTAAAAATTTTACAAAAAAAGTCTCGAGTATCGAGTCTCGACTCGAGAAAAGTCTCGTGTTTTTTGGGTCTCGGGCTCGGGCTCGAGTCTCGAGGTAAAGTATCGGGCTCGGGCTCGAGTCTCGAGGTAAAGTATCGGGCTCGGGCTCGAGTCTCGAGTATCGAGAAATTTCGGGTCTCGTGCAGCACTAAAAATTACCAATAAATCCAAAATCAAATTGGGATTCTTTTTTCGTATTAATTAGTAAAAACGTCTGCCAACCCTTTTTGCTTCGATTTATGAACCTTTCCGGGAAAAAATCCGTGCAAAATTATTCAATGAATAAAAATTACGAAATTTGTTTTATAAATTTTAACCCTAATTTAAAATTAAATTCGGATTATTTTTTTTATTGATTTTTAAAAGCGTACGTCAACAATTTATGCTTCGAGGCTCAGTTTTTCCTGAAAAAAAGCCGTGAAAAATTATTCCGTGAATAAAAATTGCGAAATTTATTTTATAAATTAACCCATAAATCCAAAATCAAATTGGGATTCTTTTTTCGTATTAATTAGTAAAAATGATTGCCAACCCTTTTTGCTCCGATTTATAAACCTTTCCAAAAAAAAATCCGTGCAAAATTATTCCGTGAATGAAAATTACGAAATTTAATTTATAAAATTGACCCTTAAATTTAAAACTGAATTCGGATTATTTTTTTTTATTAATTTTTAAAAGCGTACGTCAACAATTTATGCATGGATTTATAAAGCTTTTCTGAAAATCCGTGAAAAATTAAAAAATTGCGAAATTTATTTTATAAAATTAACCCCTAAATTTAAAATTGAATTCGGATTATTTTTTTTATTAATTTGTAAAAACGCCTGTCATCAATTTATGCTTGGATTTTAAAGCTTTTCTGAAAAAAAACTATTAAAAAACAAATTTCAATACATTTGAACACAAAGGGTTCCTTCCTTCTCTCCCGTCCCATTATTGTTTTTGGTCAACTTTGATGGACTGTAACTTTGCTCAAAATGGTGGGCGGCACCCGATTTTTGCATATTCGTACTCAGCTCGACGAGGGGAATCGAATGATATAAAATTTAGGCGGATTTGCTTCTTGAAAAAACATTGGGCGGTGCTTAAATTTGTCTTGAAAAGATGTGTGTTTACGAGTTAGCTCTAAAAAAAGTTGGGAATTTTGCCTGGGTTTTTGTTTGCGAGGATTGTTTCAGCCAAATTGGAGCAATTTTTTACATCATTCAATTTTTTGGGATAAACGTCTGTCTGCCAACAATTTTTGCTCCGATTTATAAACTTTTGCGGGAAAAAATCCGTGTAAAAATTGCGAAATTTATTTTATAAAATTACCAATAAATCCAAAATCAAATTGGGATTCTTTTTTCGTATTAATTAGTAAAAACGTCTGCCAACCCTTTTTGCTTCGATTTATGAACCTTTCCGGGAAAAAATCCGTGCAAAATTATTCAATGAATAAAAATTACGAAATTTGTTTTATAAATTTTAACCCTAATTTAAAATTAAATTCGGATTATTTTTTTTATTGATTTTTAAAAGCGTACGTCAACAATTTATGCTTCGAGGCTCAGTTTTTCCTGAAAAAAAGCCGTGAAAAATTATTCCGTGAATAAAAATTGCGAAATTTATTTTATAAATTAACCCATAAATCCAAAATCAAATTGGGATTCTTTTTTCGTATTAATTAGTAAAAATGATTGCCAACCCTTTTTGCTCCGATTTATAAACCTTTCCAAAAAAAAATCCGTGCAAAATTATTCCGTGAATGAAAATTACGAAATTTAATTTATAAAATTGACCCTTAAATTTAAAACTGAATTCGGATTATTTTTTTTTATTAATTTTTAAAAGCGTACGTCAACAATTTATGCATGGATTTATAAAGCTTTTCTGAAAATCCGTGAAAAATTAAAAAATTGCGAAATTTATTTTATAAAATTAACCCCTAAATTTAAAATTGAATTCGGATTATTTTTTTTATTAATTTGTAAAAACGCCTGTCATCAATTTATGCTTGGATTTTAAAGCTTTTCTGAAAAAAAACTATTAAAAAACAAATTTCAATACATTTGAACACAAAGGGTTCCTTCCTTCTCTCCCGTCCCATTATTGTTTTTGGTCAACTTTGATGGACTGTAACTTTGCTCAAAATGGTGGGCGGCACCCGATTTTTGCATATTCGTACTCAGCTCGACGAGGGGAATCGAATGATATAAAATTTAGGCGGATTTGCTTCTTGAAAAAACATTGGGCGGTGCTTAAATTTGTCTTGAAAAGATGTGTGTTTACGAGTTAGCTCTAAAAAAAGTTGGGAATTTTGCCTGGGTTTTTGTTTGCGAGGATTGTTTCAGCCAAATTGGAGCAATTTTTTACATCATTCAATTTTTTGGGATAAACGTCTGTCTGCCAACAATTTTTGCTCCGATTTATAAACTTTTGCGGGAAAAAATCCGTGTAAAAATTGCGAAATTTATTTTATAAAATTACCAATAAATCCAAAATCAAATTGGGATTCTTTTTTCGTATTAATTAGTAAAAACGTCTGCCAACCCTTTTTGCTTCGATTTATGAACCTTTCCGGGAAAAAATCCGTGCAAAATTATTCAATGAATAAAAATTACGAAATTTGTTTTATAAATTTTAACCCTAATTTAAAATTAAATTCGGATTATTTTTTTTATTGATTTTTAAAAGCGTACGTCAACAATTTATGCTTCGAGGCTCAGTTTTTCCTGAAAAAAAGCCGTGAAAAATTATTCCGTGAATAAAAATTGCGAAATTTATTTTATAAATTAACCCATAAATCCAAAATCAAATTGGGATTCTTTTTTCGTATTAATTAGTAAAAATGATTGCCAACCCTTTTTGCTCCGATTTATAAACCTTTCCAAAAAAAAATCCGTGCAAAATTATTCCGTGAATGAAAATTACGAAATTTAATTTATAAAATTGACCCTTAAATTTAAAACTGAATTCGGATTATTTTTTTTTATTAATTTTTAAAAGCGTACGTCAACAATTTATGCATGGATTTATAAAGCTTTTCTGAAAATCCGTGAAAAATTAAAAAATTGCGAAATTTATTTTATAAAATTAACCCCTAAATTTAAAATTGAATTCGGATTATTTTTTTTATTAATTTGTAAAAACGCCTGTCATCAATTTATGCTTGGATTTTAAAGCTTTTCTGAAAAAAAACTATTAAAAAACAAATTTCAATACATTTGAACACAAAGGGTTCCTTCCTTCTCTCCCGTCCCATTATTGTTTTTGGTCAACTTTGATGGACTGTAACTTTGCTCAAAATGGTGGGCGGCACCCGATTTTTGCATATTCGTACTCAGCTCGACGAGGGGAATCGAATGATATAAAATTTAGGCGGATTTGCTTCTTGAAAAAACATTGGGCGGTGCTTAAATTTGTCTTGAAAAGATGTGTGTTTACGAGTTAGCTCTAAAAAAAGTTGGGAATTTTGCCTGGGTTTTTGTTTGCGAGGATTGTTTCAGCCAAATTGGAGCAATTTTTTACATCATTCAATTTTTTGGGATAAACGTCTGTCTGCCAACAATTTTTGCTCCGATTTATAAACTTTTGCGGGAAAAAATCCGTGTAAAAATTGCGAAATTTATTTTATAAAATTACCAATAAATCCAAAATCAAATTGGGATTCTTTTTTCGTATTAATTAGTAAAAACGTCTGCCAACCCTTTTTGCTTCGATTTATGAACCTTTCCGGGAAAAAATCCGTGCAAAATTATTCAATGAATAAAAATTACGAAATTTGTTTTATAAATTTTAACCCTAATTTAAAATTAAATTCGGATTATTTTTTTTATTGATTTTTAAAAGCGTACGTCAACAATTTATGCTTCGAGGCTCAGTTTTTCCTGAAAAAAAGCCGTGAAAAATTATTCCGTGAATAAAAATTGCGAAATTTATTTTATAAATTAACCCATAAATCCAAAATCAAATTGGGATTCTTTTTTCGTATTAATTAGTAAAAATGATTGCCAACCCTTTTTGCTCCGATTTATAAACCTTTCCAAAAAAAAATCCGTGCAAAATTATTCCGTGAATGAAAATTACGAAATTTAATTTATAAAATTGACCCTTAAATTTAAAACTGAATTCGGATTATTTTTTTTTATTAATTTTTAAAAGCGTACGTCAACAATTTATGCATGGATTTATAAAGCTTTTCTGAAAATCCGTGAAAAATTAAAAAATTGCGAAATTTATTTTATAAAATTAACCCCTAAATTTAAAATTGAATTCGGATTATTTTTTTTATTAATTTGTAAAAACGCCTGTCATCAATTTATGCTTGGATTTTAAAGCTTTTCTGAAAAAAAACTATTAAAAAACAAATTTCAATACATTTGAACACAAAGGGTTCCTTCCTTCTCTCCCGTCCCATTATTGTTTTTGGTCAACTTTGATGGACTGTAACTTTGCTCAAAATGGTGGGCGGCACCCGATTTTTGCATATTCGTACTCAGCTCGACGAGGGGAATCGAATGATATAAAATTTAGGCGGATTTGCTTCTTGAAAAAACATTGGGCGGTGCTTAAATTTGTCTTGAAAAGATGTGTGTTTACGAGTTAGCTCTAAAAAAAGTTGGGAATTTTGCCTGGGTTTTTGTTTGCGAGGATTGTTTCAGCCAAATTGGAGCAATTTTTTACATCATTCAATTTTTTGGGATAAACGTCTGTCTGCCAACAATTTTTGCTCCGATTTATAAACTTTTGCGGGAAAAAATCCGTGTAAAAATTGCGAAATTTATTTTATAAAATTACCAATAAATCCAAAATCAAATTGGGATTCTTTTTTCGTATTAATTAGTAAAAACGTCTGCCAACCCTTTTTGCTTCGATTTATGAACCTTTCCGGGAAAAAATCCGTGCAAAATTATTCAATGAATAAAAATTACGAAATTTGTTTTATAAATTTTAACCCTAATTTAAAATTAAATTCGGATTATTTTTTTTATTGATTTTTAAAAGCGTACGTCAACAATTTATGCTTCGAGGCTCAGTTTTTCCTGAAAAAAAGCCGTGAAAAATTATTCCGTGAATAAAAATTGCGAAATTTATTTTATAAATTAACCCATAAATCCAAAATCAAATTGGGATTCTTTTTTCGTATTAATTAGTAAAAATGATTGCCAACCCTTTTTGCTCCGATTTATAAACCTTTCCAAAAAAAAATCCGTGCAAAATTATTCCGTGAATGAAAATTACGAAATTTAATTTATAAAATTGACCCTTAAATTTAAAACTGAATTCGGATTATTTTTTTTTATTAATTTTTAAAAGCGTACGTCAACAATTTATGCATGGATTTATAAAGCTTTTCTGAAAATCCGTGAAAAATTAAAAAATTGCGAAATTTATTTTATAAAATTAACCCCTAAATTTAAAATTGAATTCGGATTATTTTTTTTATTAATTTGTAAAAACGCCTGTCATCAATTTATGCTTGGATTTTAAAGCTTTTCTGAAAAAAAACTATTAAAAAACAAATTTCAATACATTTGAACACAAAGGGTTCCTTCCTTCTCTCCCGTCCCATTATTGTTTTTGGTCAACTTTGATGGACTGTAACTTTGCTCAAAATGGTGGGCGGCACCCGATTTTTGCATATTCGTACTCAGCTCGACGAGGGGAATCGAATGATATAAAATTTAGGCGGATTTGCTTCTTGAAAAAACATTGGGCGGTGCTTAAATTTGTCTTGAAAAGATGTGTGTTTACGAGTTAGCTCTAAAAAAAGTTGGGAATTTTGCCTGGGTTTTTGTTTGCGAGGATTGTTTCAGCCAAATTGGAGCAATTTTTTACATCATTCAATTTTTTGGGATAAACGTCTGTCTGCCAACAATTTTTGCTCCGATTTATAAACTTTTGCGGGAAAAAATCCGTGTAAAAATTGCGAAATTTATTTTATAAAATTACCAATAAATCCAAAATCAAATTGGGATTCTTTTTTCGTATTAATTAGTAAAAACGTCTGCCAACCCTTTTTGCTTCGATTTATGAACCTTTCCGGGAAAAAATCCGTGCAAAATTATTCAATGAATAAAAATTACGAAATTTGTTTTATAAATTTTAACCCTAATTTAAAATTAAATTCGGATTATTTTTTTTATTGATTTTTAAAAGCGTACGTCAACAATTTATGCTTCGAGGCTCAGTTTTTCCTGAAAAAAAGCCGTGAAAAATTATTCCGTGAATAAAAATTGCGAAATTTATTTTATAAATTAACCCATAAATCCAAAATCAAATTGGGATTCTTTTTTCGTATTAATTAGTAAAAATGATTGCCAACCCTTTTTGCTCCGATTTATAAACCTTTCCAAAAAAAAATCCGTGCAAAATTATTCCGTGAATGAAAATTACGAAATTTAATTTATAAAATTGACCCTTAAATTTAAAACTGAATTCGGATTATTTTTTTTTATTAATTTTTAAAAGCGTACGTCAACAATTTATGCATGGATTTATAAAGCTTTTCTGAAAATCCGTGAAAAATTAAAAAATTGCGAAATTTATTTTATAAAATTAACCCCTAAATTTAAAATTGAATTCGGATTATTTTTTTTATTAATTTGTAAAAACGCCTGCCATCAATTTATGCTTGGATTTTAAAGCTTTTCTGAAAAAAAACTATTAAAAAACAAATTTCAATACATTTGAACACAAAGGGTTCCTTCCTTCTCTCCCGTCCCATTATTGTTTTTGGTCAACTTTGATGGACTGTAACTTTGCTCAAAATGGTGGGCGGCACCCGATTTTTGCATATTCGTACTCAGCTCGACGAGGGGAATCGAATGATATAAAATTTAGGCGGATTTGCTTCTTGAAAAAACATTGGGCGGTGCTTAAATTTGTCTTGAAAAGATGTGTGTTTACGAGTTAGCTCTAAAAAAAGTTGGGAATTTTGCCTGGGTTTTTGTTTGCGAGGATTGTTTCAGCCAAATTGGAGCAATTTTTTACATCATTCAATTTTTTGGGATAAACGTCTGTCTGCCAACAATTTTTGCTCCGATTTATAAACTTTTGCGGGAAAAAATCCGTGTAAAAATTGCGAAATTTATTTTATAAAATTACCAATAAATCCAAAATCAAATTGGGATTCTTTTTTCGTATTAATTAGTAAAAACGTCTGCCAACCCTTTTTGCTTCGATTTATGAACCTTTCCGGGAAAAAATCCGTGCAAAATTATTCAATGAATAAAAATTACGAAATTTGTTTTATAAATTTTAACCCTAATTTAAAATTAAATTCGGATTATTTTTTTTATTGATTTTTAAAAGCGTACGTCAACAATTTATGCTTCGAGGCTCAGTTTTTCCTGAAAAAAAGCCGTGAAAAATTATTCCGTGAATAAAAATTGCGAAATTTATTTTATAAATTAACCCATAAATCCAAAATCAAATTGGGATTCTTTTTTCGTATTAATTAGTAAAAATGATTGCCAACCCTTTTTGCTCCGATTTATAAACCTTTCCAAAAAAAAATCCGTGCAAAATTATTCCGTGAATGAAAATTACGAAATTTAATTTATAAAATTGACCCTTAAATTTAAAACTGAATTCGGATTATTTTTTTTTATTAATTTTTAAAAGCGTACGTCAACAATTTATGCATGGATTTATAAAGCTTTTCTGAAAATCCGTGAAAAATTAAAAAATTGCGAAATTTATTTTATAAAATTAACCCCTAAATTTAAAATTGAATTCGGATTATTTTTTTTATTAATTTGTAAAAACGCCTGCCATCAATTTATGCTTGGATTTTAAAGCTTTTCTGAAAAAAAACTATTAAAAAACAAATTTCAATACATTTGAACACAAAGGGTTCCTTCCTTCTCTCCCGTCCCATTATTGTTTTTGGTCAACTTTGATGGACTGTAACTTTGCTCAAAATGGTGGGCGGCACCCGATTTTTGCATATTCGTACTCAGCTCGACGAGGGGAATCGAATGATATAAAATTTAGGCGGATTTGCTTCTTGAAAAAACATTGGGCGGTGCTTAAATTTGTCTTGAAAAGATGTGTGTTTACGAGTTAGCTCTAAAAAAAGTTGGGAATTTTGCCTGGGTTTTTGTTTGCGAGGATTGTTTCAGCCAAATTGGAGCAATTTTTTACATCATTCAATTTTTTGGGATAAACGTCTGTCTGCCAACAATTTTTGCTCCGATTTATAAACTTTTGCGGGAAAAAATCCGTGTAAAAATTGCGAAATTTATTTTATAAAATTACCAATAAATCCAAAATCAAATTGGGATTCTTTTTTCGTATTAATTAGTAAAAACGTCTGCCAACCCTTTTTGCTTCGATTTATGAACCTTTCCGGGAAAAAATCCGTGCAAAATTATTCAATGAATAAAAATTACGAAATTTGTTTTATAAATTTTAACCCTAATTTAAAATTAAATTCGGATTATTTTTTTTATTGATTTTTAAAAGCGTACGTCAACAATTTATGCTTCGAGGCTCAGTTTTTCCTGAAAAAAAGCCGTGAAAAATTATTCCGTGAATAAAAATTGCGAAATTTATTTTATAAATTAACCCATAAATCCAAAATCAAATTGGGATTCTTTTTTCGTATTAATTAGTAAAAATGATTGCCAACCCTTTTTGCTCCGATTTATAAACCTTTCCAAAAAAAAATCCGTGCAAAATTATTCCGTGAATGAAAATTACGAAATTTAATTTATAAAATTGACCCTTAAATTTAAAACTGAATTCGGATTATTTTTTTTTATTAATTTTTAAAAGCGTACGTCAACAATTTATGCATGGATTTATAAAGCTTTTCTGAAAATCCGTGAAAAATTAAAAAATTGCGAAATTTATTTTATAAAATTAACCCCTAAATTTAAAATTGAATTCGGATTATTTTTTTTATTAATTTGTAAAAACGCCTGCCATCAATTTATGCTTGGATTTTAAAGCTTTTCTGAAAAAAAACTATTAAAAAACAAATTTCAATACATTTGAACACAAAGGGTTCCTTCCTTCTCTCCCGTCCCATTATTGTTTTTGGTCAACTTTGATGGACTGTAACTTTGCTCAAAATGGTGGGCGGCACCCGATTTTTGCATATTCGTACTCAGCTCGACGAGGGGAATCGAATGATATAAAATTTAGGCGGATTTGCTTCTTGAAAAAACATTGGGCGGTGCTTAAATTTGTCTTGAAAAGATGTGTGTTTACGAGTTAGCTCTAAAAAAAGTTGGGAATTTTGCCTGGGTTTTTGTTTGCGAGGATTGTTTCAGCCAAATTGGAGCAATTTTTTACATCATTCAATTTTTTGGGATAAACGTCTGTCTGCCAACAATTTTTGCTCCGATTTATAAACTTTTGCGGGAAAAAATCCGTGTAAAAATTGCGAAATTTATTTTATAAAATTACCAATAAATCCAAAATCAAATTGGGATTCTTTTTTCGTATTAATTAGTAAAAACGTCTGCCAACCCTTTTTGCTTCGATTTATGAACCTTTCCGGGAAAAAATCCGTGCAAAATTATTCAATGAATAAAAATTACGAAATTTGTTTTATAAATTTTAACCCTAATTTAAAATTAAATTCGGATTATTTTTTTTATTGATTTTTAAAAGCGTACGTCAACAATTTATGCTTCGAGGCTCAGTTTTTCCTGAAAAAAAGCCGTGAAAAATTATTCCGTGAATAAAAATTGCGAAATTTATTTTATAAATTAACCCATAAATCCAAAATCAAATTGGGATTCTTTTTTCGTATTAATTAGTAAAAATGATTGCCAACCCTTTTTGCTCCGATTTATAAACCTTTCCAAAAAAAAATCCGTGCAAAATTATTCCGTGAATGAAAATTACGAAATTTAATTTATAAAATTGACCCTTAAATTTAAAACTGAATTCGGATTATTTTTTTTTATTAATTTTTAAAAGCGTACGTCAACAATTTATGCATGGATTTATAAAGCTTTTCTGAAAATCCGTGAAAAATTAAAAAATTGCGAAATTTATTTTATAAAATTAACCCCTAAATTTAAAATTGAATTCGGATTATTTTTTTTATTAATTTGTAAAAACGCCTGTCATCAATTTATGCTTGGATTTTAAAGCTTTTCTGAAAAAAAACTATTAAAAAACAAATTTCAATACATTTGAACACAAAGGGTTCCTTCCTTCTCTCCCGTCCCATTATTGTTTTTGGTCAACTTTGATGGACTGTAACTTTGCTCAAAATGGTGGGCGGCACCCGATTTTTGCATATTCGTACTCAGCTCGACGAGGGGAATCGAATGATATAAAATTTAGGCGGATTTGCTTCTTGAAAAAACATTGGGCGGTGCTTAAATTTGTCTTGAAAAGATGTGTGTTTACGAGTTAGCTCTAAAAAAAGTTGGGAATTTTGCCTGGGTTTTTGTTTGCGAGGATTGTTTCAGCCAAATTGGAGCAATTTTTTACATCATTCAATTTTTTGGGATAAACGTCTGTCTGCCAACAATTTTTGCTCCGATTTATAAACTTTTGCGGGAAAAAATCCGTGTAAAAATTGCGAAATTTATTTTATAAAATTACCAATAAATCCAAAATCAAATTGGGATTCTTTTTTCGTATTAATTAGTAAAAACGTCTGCCAACCCTTTTTGCTTCGATTTATGAACCTTTCCGGGAAAAAATCCGTGCAAAATTATTCAATGAATAAAAATTACGAAATTTGTTTTATAAATTTTAACCCTAATTTAAAATTAAATTCGGATTATTTTTTTTATTGATTTTTAAAAGCGTACGTCAACAATTTATGCTTCGAGGCTCAGTTTTTCCTGAAAAAAAGCCGTGAAAAATTATTCCGTGAATAAAAATTGCGAAATTTATTTTATAAATTAACCCATAAATCCAAAATCAAATTGGGATTCTTTTTTCGTATTAATTAGTAAAAATGATTGCCAACCCTTTTTGCTCCGATTTATAAACCTTTCCAAAAAAAAATCCGTGCAAAATTATTCCGTGAATGAAAATTACGAAATTTAATTTATAAAATTGACCCTTAAATTTAAAACTGAATTCGGATTATTTTTTTTTATTAATTTTTAAAAGCGTACGTCAACAATTTATGCATGGATTTATAAAGCTTTTCTGAAAATCCGTGAAAAATTAAAAAATTGCGAAATTTATTTTATAAAATTAACCCCTAAATTTAAAATTGAATTCGGATTATTTTTTTTATTAATTTGTAAAAACGCCTGTCATCAATTTATGCTTGGATTTTAAAGCTTTTCTGAAAAAAAACTATTAAAAAACAAATTTCAATACATTTGAACACAAAGGGTTCCTTCCTTCTCTCCCGTCCCATTATTGTTTTTGGTCAACTTTGATGGACTGTAACTTTGCTCAAAATGGTGGGCGGCACCCGATTTTTGCATATTCGTACTCAGCTCGACGAGGGGAATCGAATGATATAAAATTTAGGCGGATTTGCTTCTTGAAAAAACATTGGGCGGTGCTTAAATTTGTCTTGAAAAGATGTGTGTTTACGAGTTAGCTCTAAAAAAAGTTGGGAATTTTGCCTGGGTTTTTGTTTGCGAGGATTGTTTCAGCCAAATTGGAGCAATTTTTTACATCATTCAATTTTTTGGGATAAACGTCTGTCTGCCAACAATTTTTGCTCCGATTTATAAACTTTTGCGGGAAAAAATCCGTGTAAAAATTGCGAAATTTATTTTATAAAATTACCAATAAATCCAAAATCAAATTGGGATTCTTTTTTCGTATTAATTAGTAAAAACGTCTGCCAACCCTTTTTGCTTCGATTTATGAACCTTTCCGGGAAAAAATCCGTGCAAAATTATTCAATGAATAAAAATTACGAAATTTGTTTTATAAATTTTAACCCTAATTTAAAATTAAATTCGGATTATTTTTTTTATTGATTTTTAAAAGCGTACGTCAACAATTTATGCTTCGAGGCTCAGTTTTTCCTGAAAAAAAGCCGTGAAAAATTATTCCGTGAATAAAAATTGCGAAATTTATTTTATAAATTAACCCATAAATCCAAAATCAAATTGGGATTCTTTTTTCGTATTAATTAGTAAAAATGATTGCCAACCCTTTTTGCTCCGATTTATAAACCTTTCCAAAAAAAAATCCGTGCAAAATTATTCCGTGAATGAAAATTACGAAATTTAATTTATAAAATTGACCCTTAAATTTAAAACTGAATTCGGATTATTTTTTTTTATTAATTTTTAAAAGCGTACGTCAACAATTTATGCATGGATTTATAAAGCTTTTCTGAAAATCCGTGAAAAATTAAAAAATTGCGAAATTTATTTTATAAAATTAACCCCTAAATTTAAAATTGAATTCGGATTATTTTTTTTATTAATTTGTAAAAACGCCTGTCATCAATTTATGCTTGGATTTTAAAGCTTTTCTGAAAAAAAACTATTAAAAAACAAATTTCAATACATTTGAACACAAAGGGTTCCTTCCTTCTCTCCCGTCCCATTATTGTTTTTGGTCAACTTTGATGGACTGTAACTTTGCTCAAAATGGTGGGCGGCACCCGATTTTTGCATATTCGTACTCAGCTCGACGAGGGGAATCGAATGATATAAAATTTAGGCGGATTTGCTTCTTGAAAAAACATTGGGCGGTGCTTAAATTTGTCTTGAAAAGATGTGTGTTTACGAGTTAGCTCTAAAAAAAGTTGGGAATTTTGCCTGGGTTTTTGTTTGCGAGGATTGTTTCAGCCAAATTGGAGCAATTTTTTACATCATTCAATTTTTTGGGATAAACGTCTGTCTGCCAACAATTTTTGCTCCGATTTATAAACTTTTGCGGGAAAAAATCCGTGTAAAAATTGCGAAATTTATTTTATAAAATTACCAATAAATCCAAAATCAAATTGGGATTCTTTTTTCGTATTAATTAGTAAAAACGTCTGCCAACCCTTTTTGCTTCGATTTATGAACCTTTCCGGGAAAAAATCCGTGCAAAATTATTCAATGAATAAAAATTACGAAATTTATTTTATAAATTTTAACCCTAATTTAAAATTAAATTCGGATTATTTTTTTTATTGATTTTTAAAAGCGTACGTCAACAATTTATGCTTCGAGGCTCAGTTTTTCCTGAAAAAAAGCCGTGAAAAATTATTCCGTGAATAAAAATTGCGAAATTTATTTTATAAATTAACCCATAAATCCAAAATCAAATTGGGATTCTTTTTTCGTATTAATTAGTAAAAATGATTGCCAACCCTTTTTGCTCCGATTTATAAACCTTTCCAAAAAAAAATCCGTGCAAAATTATTCCGTGAATGAAAATTACGAAATTTAATTTATAAAATTGACCCTTAAATTTAAAACTGAATTCGGATTATTTTTTTTTATTAATTTTTAAAAGCGTACGTCAACAATTTATGCATGGATTTATAAAGCTTTTCTGAAAATCCGTGAAAAATTAAAAAATTGCGAAATTTATTTTATAAAATTAACCCCTAAATTTAAAATTGAATTCGGATTATTTTTTTTATTAATTTGTAAAAACGCCTGTCATCAATTTATGCTTGGATTTTAAAGCTTTTCTGAAAAAAAACTATTAAAAAACAAATTTCAATACATTTGAACACAAAGGGTTCCTTCCTTCTCTCCCGTCCCATTATTGTTTTTGGTCAACTTTGATGGACTGTAACTTTGCTCAAAATGGTGGGCGGCACCCGATTTTTGCATATTCGTACTCAGCTCGACGAGGGGAATCGAATGATATAAAATTTAGGCGGATTTGCTTCTTGAAAAAACATTGGGCGGTGCTTAAATTTGTCTTGAAAAGATGTGTGTTTACGAGTTAGCTCTAAAAAAAGTTGGGAATTTTGCCTGGGTTTTTGTTTGCGAGGATTGTTTCAGCCAAATTGGAGCAATTTTTTACATCATTCAATTTTTTGGGATAAACGTCTGTCTGCCAACAATTTTTGCTCCGATTTATAAACTTTTGCGGGAAAAAATCCGTGTAAAAATTGCGAAATTTATTTTATAAAATTACCAATAAATCCAAAATCAAATTGGGATTCTTTTTTCGTATTAATTAGTAAAAACGTCTGCCAACCCTTTTTGCTTCGATTTATGAACCTTTCCGGGAAAAAATCCGTGCAAAATTATTCAATGAATAAAAATTACGAAATTTATTTTATAAATTTTAACCCTAATTTAAAATTAAATTCGGATTATTTTTTTTATTGATTTTTAAAAGCGTACGTCAACAATTTATGCTTCGAGGCTCAGTTTTTCCTGAAAAAAAGCCGTGAAAAATTATTCCGTGAATAAAAATTGCGAAATTTATTTTATAAATTAACCCATAAATCCAAAATCAAATTGGGATTCTTTTTTCGTATTAATTAGTAAAAATGATTGCCAACCCTTTTTGCTCCGATTTATAAACCTTTCCAAAAAAAAATCCGTGCAAAATTATTCCGTGAATGAAAATTACGAAATTTAATTTATAAAATTGACCCTTAAATTTAAAACTGAATTCGGATTATTTTTTTTTATTAATTTTTAAAAGCGTACGTCAACAATTTATGCATGGATTTATAAAGCTTTTCTGAAAATCCGTGAAAAATTAAAAAATTGCGAAATTTATTTTATAAAATTAACCCCTAAATTTAAAATTGAATTCGGATTATTTTTTTTATTAATTTGTAAAAACGCCTGTCATCAATTTATGCTTGGATTTTAAAGCTTTTCTGAAAAAAAACTATTAAAAAACAAATTTCAATACATTTGAACACAAAGGGTTCCTTCCTTCTCTCCCGTCCCATTATTGTTTTTGGTCAACTTTGATGGACTGTAACTTTGCTCAAAATGGTGGGCGGCACCCGATTTTTGCATATTCGTACTCAGCTCGACGAGGGGAATCGAATGATATAAAATTTAGGCGGATTTGCTTCTTGAAAAAACATTGGGCGGTGCTTAAATTTGTCTTGAAAAGATGTGTGTTTACGAGTTAGCTCTAAAAAAAGTTGGGAATTTTGCCTGGGTTTTTGTTTGCGAGGATTGTTTCAGCCAAATTGGAGCAATTTTTTACATCATTCAATTTTTTGGGATAAACGTCTGTCTGCCAACAATTTTTGCTCCGATTTATAAACTTTTGCGGGAAAAAAACAGCAAAGGTTTTGGCTAAAAAATGGTTATCTTTTTTCAGTTAGAAAACTAAGTCATAGCTCAGGTTTTCAACAAGAATGACAGGTTATCAAAATTAATAATCAGACCTAGCAAAATTACTAATTTTTTTCTCTCTAAAAAAGCAAAGGTTTTGGCTAAAAAATGGTTATCTTTTTTCAGTTAGAAAACTATGTCATGGCTCAGGTTTTCTACAAGAATGACCGGTTATCAAAATTAATAATCAGACCTAGCAAAATTACTAATTTTTCTCTCTAAAACAGCAAAGGTTTTGGTTAAAAAATGGTTATCTTTTTTCAGTTAGAAACCGGTTTTCTACAAGAATGACAGATTAACAAAATTAATAATCAGACCTAGCAAAATTACTAATTTTTTTCCCTCTAAAACAGCAAAGGTTTTGGCTAAAAAATGGTTATCTTTTTTCAGTTAGAAAACTAAGTCATAGCTCAGGTTTTCAACAAGAATGACAGGTTATTAAAATTAATAATCAGACCTAGCAAAATTAGTAATTTTTTTCTCTCTAAAATAGCAAAGGTTTTGGTTAAAAAATGGTTATCTTTTTTCAGTTAGAAAACTAAGTCATAGCTCAGGTTTTCAACAGTGAACAACCTCCAGACTAAGAAAAGATGACGGGATCCCAAGCGTGTAAATAACGTCGTACGTACGGATAATACGAAGCGTGCGCGCCGCCCCCAAACTCAATCAGACAAGGAAGATAGGGATGCTTGAGCTTCAGGCCATGTTTTGCAAAATAGTATTGGCGCACCTATTTCGCAAACGCGCGGGGAAAGGGCATTGAGAGAGGGGGAGCTTTGTGTGGGGTGACTACGTACGGTAAGATCCAAGTACCCTCTGCACGCAAAGGTCCGATTGGCGTTTTGGGCACTGAGGTCGTGGCAGTGAAGCGGCAGGTTTCTTTCCTCCGGCTTCAGATGGGCCGTACGCAGGCGGCAGCTTTGTTTAAGGTGCGCAACCATACGCTGCCGCGCTTGCACACTGTGAAAGAGCACCTGAAGCTCCTTCAAAGAGCAGTTGTTGTATGCACCGAGGTAGTCAAGCAATGACATCTTGATCTGGTTGATGATGGCCGGGGGGGCGGGCGAATTAGTAAAGTGTAGGGGAACCTACCTCCTCTTGTTCTACACTTTCCTGGGAGGTCACCATGCTAGCAGTGTCGGGGTGCACTGTAGCACGCGGCACGGGAGCCGGCGGGTCGTTACCTTCACTCCCATCAGCATGGCGCGTCGGAGAGCCGCCGCCGCCGCCGCCGGTTACGCCTGTGCCACGGGGCGCCGGACGAAAGCGCCGTGGAACGCGAAGCGCGTGCAACCGGCGGACGCCTGCTGATGGTGCTGGACGATTTGATGCTGGGCTTGCGCAGCACGTTCATGGACACGCTGTTCACGCGCGGTTCACACAACTGGGGCGTCAGTGTGGTGCTGATCACGCAGCACTTGTTCACGCGGGAATTGCGTATTGCACGTAACAACTCCCACTACGTGGTGTTGATGCGCAACCCGCCTGGAGCACTTCAAATTCGCAACTTAGGCGCCCAATTGTTCCCTGGCGGAGCGCTTCGTTACTTTTTGGAAGCGTACGGAGACGCTACGGCGGAGCCGTTTGGCTATTTGCTCGTCGACATGCACCCAACAACCGAACAACAACTACGATTAAAAACCCATATATACCCAGATGCGCTCTGCGTTGTGTACATGCCACGGGAGCGTGCAACATTTTAATGCTCTCTGCAACAACGACGCCGCAGCAGCAGCAGCAACCCCGAACCCACAACAACAACAACAACCGCAGAAACTAAAGAGGAGCGCAGAAGAAATTGGCACCTACGCGGGAGGAAAACAATACCGTGTTACCGTGCACACAGAGAGGGCGGGGGAAACTGTTTCCGCCGCTTCATACCTGAGCTATGGTGAAAACGCTTCAACAACAACCACAACAACAACCGCAGCAGCAGCAGCAGCAGTCATTGGCGGACAGCGCGAAGCTGCAGCAGCAGCAGCGCGAGGCGTGGGTGGAGCGTCTGTTGGACCCGCTGTACAAGGACGAGCGGTCGCCCGCATGTTCTACGAGCGTGGAACCGCTGTTGCGCGAGGCCCGCCGCGCGCATCCGATCTGCAAACTCCGGCGCGCGGAAGTGCAACGCTACTTGGCACGCCAGCGCGTGTACACCCTTCATCGGCAAGCGATTCGCCGCTTTCGACGCCTGCCCACGGCGGCGGCCGGCCTGCACACGGACTGGCAGGCTGACCTTGCCGATTTTCAACTACTCCGAGAACACAACCAGGGGTACGCCTACCTGTTGGTGTGCGTTGACACGCTGAGCAGACCTGTTTGTGCAGCCGGTGCAAAGCAAGCGCTCTGCGGACATGGTGGACGCGTTCAAACGCATCTTTCGTCGCTGCGGCTACGTCCCATGGCGCTTGCTGACCGACAAGGGCCGCGAGTTCACGGCCCACGCGGTCCAGCGCTACTTGCGCACGGAAGCGGATCTGCGTCACTGTTGCATGGAAACATCCCCGCTTTGGCATGCCGGCATGGCGGAGCGTGCAAACCGTAGCATCAAGGAGCGCCTGTACCGCTACTTCACGCACCAGGGCACCAAATGCTGGACGCGCGTCATCCAACGCCTCATCACCGCAATAAACGCGTCCTCAAACAGCAGCATATTCGGAATGCGTCCGCGCGACGTGACGTTTGCGAATGCCGAAGCGCTGCGCCGACGCCTGGCAGAGCGTGCCGATTTGGAGCGTAGTGGCCGCGCCTATTGCGTGCCGCGCTTCCACGCGGGCGACCGCGTGCGTATTGAACGCCATAAACACGTGTTTCGCAAAGGCTACCTGCCCCGCTTCACGGATGAGCTGTTTGTGGTACATCGCGTGTGCGGGGGCCGCCGCCCGATCACCTACAAACTGCGCGACGCTGCCGGTGAACCGATCACCGGTCTTTTCTACGCAAACGATCTCTGCTTGGTCCTTCCGCATATTGGCGAGGACGCCAACGACGCCAAGGCCGTCGCCGACAACCGCAGCAACAACAACAACAACAACAAGGTGTATGCAATTGAGCGAATTCTGAAACGACGCCGCGCGCGGGGTGGCGCGGAACAGTGCCTCGTCAAGTGGCAAGGGTATTCGGAGCGCCAAAACAGTTGGATTCCTGCTTCCTCCATTATATAAAGCAGGTTGTCGCCCAGCAGGTACAATCTGAATGTCTTCTTCTAACTCCTCCTCTTTCTACATAGTATTGCCATCAAACACCAACGGGGAAGACAATCGTACCAACTCCTTCCGCGTACAGCTGCCCCGAAAGTTGCAGTTCAGCGCGCAGTGGAGCGTCGGCCTGGCCGTGCTTGTCTACCCGCACTCGTGGCCCTCGCTGGGCACCAGCGAACAGCAGTTCGTCCGTGTGGAATGGCAGACGGGCGAACAGGTGCGCATCCCTGTGCCGGCGGCCAGCGTAAGCAACCCCTATGAGCTACTGGAGAGTCTCCACCGCACGCTGGGCGAAGGCAGCGAACAGTTGGCCACAGAGCTGCGTAGCCTGCAAATAGAATAGTGCTGGATGGCCTGATTGCAGAACGGCTGTCTGTGCGTGATCAGGCGCTGCTAGCCGTCCACCTACCACTGGGTCTGGAGCTGTGGATTCACTCCTATCGCAAAGCCCGCCTGGCCTGCCAGTTCAACTTTGATGAGGGGCGCCAGCGTTTTCGTTTCAAGCTTGACAACCGGCGTATTCGCCTTGTGGAGCTGTCCCCGCAGCTGGGCTACATTCTTGGCTTCAGCCCACCTACGCTTGCAGATCCGGTCAACCTGGCGCGCTTTCCACCGGACATGAAGGGGGGCGTCTCCACCTTCTACGTGTACGCTCCTGACCGCTGTCCAATACTACAAGTTGATGGTCAAAGAGATATCGGAGATATTCATCGAAATCCGCACTTCGTCAGGCGTGCTGATGCCCTTTCAGTACGGAACTTGTATACTGACACTACACTTTAAAAAGAATCCTTACTTCTGACAATGTGCCCCCCCCCCTCCATCCATCCAAACACATTTCCGCTGAATAATCCAACCACCGACGCCGCCCGCCTGTCTCATATATCTATGCATGCGTGCATCTAATGAACACGTTGCAAATAAACAAGATTCTGAAGAGGTGTGAATGGACTCGAGACACCTACTTGGGCTCATTCCCGGCCGACCTGATTCCGTCCGTGGAACAGACACGCAAACATCCCTACTGCATGGTTCTGAACACTGACACTTCCCAAGAAGCAGGCACCCATTGGGTAGCCGTCTACGTGGCGACGCCTCATGTTGTTGACTATTTTGATTCGTTTGCGGACTGGCCCCCGGTGAGCGCTGAAATCGGTGCCTTCCTGCACCGCTTTGCACACGTCAATCGTAGCGACACCTGCGTGCAATCGGACCGCTCCAGCGCGTGCGGAAAACATGTCATCTATTTCTTATGTCGGCGCTGTAGCGGCTGGCCCCTTGGGCAAATCGTGCGCCACTTGACCCACTGCAAAACGCCCCCTGACCGCCTGGTCTCCGCGTTCACCCGCCGCTTCATCTTTGACGAAGAAGAAGACGTGTAAGCCAGCTGCCCCCCCCGCAGGAAGCTACGCAAACACCACCCCCCCCCCATCCTCTGCACGCGCAACCGTGCGCTCTGACATATATACAAGTGAAGGTCCCGAAACAACCAACAACAACACAACAACAACAACAACAACGAACTTCACAAGACAATGCACGTAGACTTTGACCCGCTCCAGGTGGACTGGACCACCCTGCTCGGGGGCGGCGGCGGCGGCTTCCTCGCGCCTGATGACAACAGCGGGACAACATGGGAAGTGCTTAGCGGAGGAGGAACAGGCGCCACCACCCACTGCAATAGAACCAACGCCCCCGCCGCCAATACGCTGCTGATGCTCGGAAGCGGAGGCGGCGGTGCCGCTTATCCCGTTTTTGCGGGCCTCCCGTATCAGCGCGGTGCGGGCGGTCTGGGCTCAATGTTTCGCAGCTTTCTACGCTTCCTGGTGCCCATTGGGCGCCAAGCCGGTGCTGCACTTGCCCGCCAAGGCTTGGAGTCAGGCGCGCGCGTTCTCTCCAACGTGCTGGATGGAGCAGACCTGAAGCAGTCGCTGGTCACCGAGGGGCGCACGGGCCTCAAAAATTTGCTGGACAAAGCGGCCGACAGCGTTGCAAGAAGCCAGCAGCAGCAGCAGCAGCAGAACAAAAGGGAGGAGGCGGCGGCGGAAATTTTGACTTCAAGCGTTATCGCAAACATTTGGTCGCCGCCGCCCCATGTGCAGCAGTCGCAGCAGCAGCAGTCGCACCGCCTTCTGCGTTCGGGCCCGGGCGCATAAAAAGAGGCAACCCGGGCATCTTTTCCACAATCGGCCCGCACGACGACCCTGACCTGCTGTCATCCTTTAATCAAAAACAACCGCCGCCGCCGCCGCCGCCGCCGCCGCCGCCGCCGCCGCCGCCGCCGCCGCCGCCGCCGCCGCCGCCGCTACAACGTCGCGCCCGTAAACGCGCCGCTGCAAACCCCCCAACAACAACAACAACATCAACAGCGGTTGCTCATAAGCAGGCAGGTGCCAAAAAAAGGTGCCTTCTCCGCTTCGACACCCTTGGCAACTACTGAGGCGCGTTGTGTGTGCGGCCCTACGCCCGCCATGAGTTGCCCTAAGCGAATCAGCGACCAAAGCGCTCTGGCGTTCAACAGTGCGCTCAACGTGTTTGCCGTGCCGCCAACCAACGTGTCGGTCAGTCGCTCCTTCTTCCGCGAGCTGCTCCCATTGTCGTCAATCAGTCAAGAGGGCCCCTACTTGTTTCGCCTGTTCAACGACATCCTGTGGACCGATCTGTCCCGGGTGTACCTGTTCCTAGAGCTGTCAATTCAGAAGGAGAACGCGCATGGCCTCCCCGTTGCAATTGATCCGGTAGCGGACGCCGCTGTGGGACCATGCCAGAGCATTGGACAAACATTTGTGCACTACCGTGCTAAAGACACGTATCTGCTCCAGTGCTTGGAGCAGAATGCTGGCGGCAGACAATACACACTCCGTGTACACGACATCAAATTGTACGTGAAGATGGTTGAGGTTCAACCATCGCTGAACATGTCCATCTACAAAACGCTTGAGAAGCAGCCGGCAACATATGCGGTGCGCAGGACTGAAATCAAATCCTGCTTTCTGACCGCCGGCCGTACCGAACTGGATCACAACATTTTTTCTGCTGCAATCCCCCGCCGGCTCACCATTGCTCTGGTCGTCAATCGGGCATTCAACGGCTCCTACGCCCTCTCCCCATTTGATTTCCGCCCTTTCAACATTCGGGATATCTGCGTACACGCGGGGGGCCACACGTACCCGGCCATCCCTCATCGTATGGACTTCCCAGGGGCCGCCTACGTGCGCCCCTTTGTCGACATGTACGAAGCGCTGGGCATGGCAAACTCGGAGCGCTCCATGGACATCACGCTGGAACAGTTCCGCGACGGCTGGTCCTTCTTTGTCATCCCGATGACCTCAACGCTGGACGACAGCTGCGGTTTTGAGCTGCTTCGCTCAGGCACGACAAGTGTACGCTTGCAGTTCAACGATGCGATTCCGGCGGTCGGCGTCGAAATGATCTGTCTGGGCGAATTTGATCAGCTGATCATGATTGATTACAATCGCCACATTGTGACTGACTCGAAAATTGCATAAATATCCGCCTCTTCGTTCTGTTCCCTCTTCCTCCCCCCCCCCGTACACTGAACAAAAACCCCCCGATAATGAACCTCTCTCATTTATTAAACCTTCCCTCACACCCTCAACCACTTGAGCAGCAACTAGAAAACCAGCAACGCCTGCACCCCCCCACCGGCTTCTTGACACTGTTTGACCAGCCAAACCCGGACGCGTGGCAAGACAGCTCGCCTCTTCAACGCGCCTTTCACGCCCTCATCCTGCTGCTCCATTACACAATCGTGTTACCCCTCCTTGCGCTCTGTCTCGTGACATTTGCGCGTTGCTTACGTCATCATGCCATGCTCCGCGCGCCTCGCTTGCCCCCCGACTATCCCTTGCCATGTAACAACCAGCCGCTGCGCAACCGCAACACCAACAACAACTATGCTGTTGACTGCAGCGACGAAACCGCTGACCAACTTGTGAAAACTGCTGCTGCACTCGTTCTGCCCCGTATGCTGCCGATGCTGCTGCCTTCAAACGCCCCCATAGCCCTCCCTAAACCGGCGCCCCCAATTTTAATTCCTTAATTCTGCTTATACATTTTTGTCCCCCCCCCCCGCGTGCTTGCGTGGCTCAAGCAAAATTAATAATCAGACCTAGCAAAATTATAAATTTTTTTTCTCTAAAACAGCAAATTTTTTGGTTAAAAAATGGTTATCTTTTTTCAGTTAGAAAACTAAGTCATAGCTCAGGTTTTCAACAAGAATGACAGGTTATCAAAATTAATAATCAGACCTAGCAAAATTACTAATTTTTTTCTCTCTAAAACAGCAAAGGTTTTGGTTATCTTTTTTCAGTTAGAAAACTAAGTCATAGCTCAGGTTTTCTACAAGTATGACAGGTTATCATAATTAATAATCAGACCTAGCAAAATATAAATTTTTTTTCTCTAAAACAGCAAAGGTTTTGGCTGAAAAATGGTTATCTTTTTTCAGTTAGAAAACTAAGTCATAGCTCAGGTTTTCAACAAGAATGACAGGTTATCAAAATTAATAATCAGACCTAGCAAAATTACTAATTTTTTTCCCTCTAAAACAGCAAAGGTTTTGGCTAAAAATGGTTATCTTTTTTATGTTAGAAAACTAAGTCATAGCTCAGGTTTTCAACAAGAATGACAGGTTATTAAAATTAATAATCAGACCTAGCAAAATTAGTAATTTTTTTCTCTCTAAAATAGCAAAGGTTTTGGTTAAAAAATGGTTATCTTTTTTCAGTTAGAAAACTAAGTCATAGCTCAGGTTTTCAACAAGAATGACAGGTTATCAAAATTAATAATCAGACCTAGCAAAATTAGTAATTTTTTTCTCTCTAAAATAGCAAAGGTTTTGGTTAAAAAATGGTTATCTTTTTTCAGTTAGAAAACTAAGTCATAGCTCAGGTTTTCAACAAGAATGACAGGTTATCAAAATTAATAATCAGACCTAGCAAAATTAGTAATTTTTTTCTCTCTAAAATAGCAAAGGTTTTGGTTAAAAAATGGTTATCTTTTTTCAGTTAGAAAACTAAGTCATAGCTCAGGTTTTCAACAAGAATGACAGGTTATCAAAATTAATAATCAGACCTAGCAAAATTAGTAATTTTTTTCTCTCTAAAATAGCAAAGGTTTTGGTTAAAAAATGGTTATCTTTTTTCAGTTAGAAAACTAAGTCATAGCTCAGGTTTTCAACAAGAATGACAGGTTATCAAAATTAATAATCAGACCTAGCAATAGTAATTTTTTTCTCTCTAAAATAGCAAAGGTTTTGGTTAAAAAATGGTTATCTTTTTTCAGTTAGAAAACTAAGTCATAGCTCAGGTTTTCTACAAGTATGACAGGTTATCATAATTAATAATCAGACCTAGCAAAATATAAATTTTTTTCTCTAAAACAGCAAAGGTTTTGGCTGAAAAATGGTTATCTTTTTTCAGTTAGAAAACTAAGTCATAGCTCAGGTTTTCAACAAGAATGACAGGTTATCAAAATTAATAATCAGACCTAGCAAAATTACTAATTTTTTTCCCTCTAAAACAGCAAAGGTTTTGGCTAAAAATGGTTATCTTTTTTATGTTAGAAAACTAAGTCATAGCTCAGGTTTTCAACAAGAATGACAGGTTATTAAAATTAATAATCAGACCTAGCAAAATTAGTAATTTTTTTCTCTCTAAAATAGCAAAGGTTTTGGTTAAAAAATGGTTATCTTTTTTCAGTTAGAAAACTAAGTCATAGCTCAGGTTTTCAACAAGAATGACCGGTTATCAAAATTAATAATCAGACCTAGCAAAATTAGTAATTTTTTTCTCTCTAAAATAGCAAAGGTTTTGGTTAAAAAATGGTTATCTTTTTTCAGTTAGAAAACTAAGTCATAGCTCAGGTTTTCAACAAGAATGACAGGTTATCAAAATTAATAATCAGACCTAGCAAAATTACTAATTTTTTTCCCTCTAAAACAGCAAAGGTTTTGGCTAAAAAATGGTTATCTTTTTTCAGTTAGAAAACTAAGTCATAGCTCAGGTTTTCAACAAGAATGACAGGTTATTAAAATTAATAATCAGACCTAGCAAAATTAGTAATTTTTTTCTCTCTAAAATAGCAAAGGTTTTGGTTAAAAAATGGTTATCTTTTTTCAGTTAGAAAACTAAGTCATAGCTCAGGTTTTCAACAAGAATGACAGATTATCAAAATTAATAATCAGACCTAGCAAAATTAGTAATTTTTTTCTCTCTAAAATAGCAAAGGTTTTGGTTAAAAAATGGTTATCTTTTTTCAGTTAGAAAACTAAGTCATAGCTCAGGTTTTCAACAAGAATGACAGGTTATCAAAATTAATAATCAGACCTAGCAAAATTAGTAATTTTTTTCTCTCTAAAATAGCAAAGGTTTTGGTTAAAAAATGGTTATCTTTTTTCAGTTAGAAAACTAAGTCATAGCTCAGGTTTTCAACAAGAATGACAGGTTATCAAAATTAATAATCAGACCTAGCAAAATTAGTAATTTTTTTCTCTCTAAAATAGCAAAGGTTTTGGTTAAAAAATGGTTATCTTTTTTCAGTTAGAAAACTAAGTCATAGCTCAGGTTTTCAACAAGAATGACAGGTTATCAAAATTAATAATCAGACCTAGCAAAATTAGTAATTTTTTTCTCTCTAAAATAGCAAAGGTTTTGGTTAAAAAATGGTTATCTTTTTTCAGTTAGAAAACTAAGTCATAGCTCAGGTTTTCTACAAGTATGACAGGTTATCATAATTAATAATCAGACCTAGCAAAATATAAATTTTTTTTCTCTAAAACAGCAAAGGTTTTGGCTGAAAAATGGTTATCTTTTTTATGTTAGAAAACTAAGTCATAGCTCAGGTTTTCAACAAGAATGACAGGTTATTAAAATTAATAATCAGACCTAGCAAAATTAGTAATTTTTTTCTCTCTAAAATAGCAAAGGTTTTGGTTAAAAAATGGTTATCTTTTTTATGTTAGAAAACTAAGTCATAGCTCAGGTTTTCAACAAGAATGACAGGTTATTAAAATTAATAATCAGACCTAGCAAAATTAGTAATTTTTTTCTCTCTAAAATAGCAAAGGTTTTGGTTAAAAAATGGTTATCTTTTTTCAGTTAGAAAACTAAGTCATAGCTCAGGTTTTCAACAAGAATGACAGGTTATCAAAATTAATAATCAGACCTAGCAAAATTACTAATTTTTTTCCCTCTAAAACAGCAAAGGTTTTGGCTAAAAAATGGTTATCTTTTTTCAGTTAGAAAACTAAGTCATAGCTCAGGTTTTCAACAAGAATGACAGGTTATTAAAATTAATAATCAGACCTAGCAAAATTAGTAATTTTTTTCTCTCTAAAATAGCAAAGGTTTTGGTTAAAAAATGGTTATCTTTTTTCAGTTAGAAAACTAAGTCATAGCTCAGGTTTTCAACAAGAATGAGAGGTTATCAAAATTAATAATCAGACCTAGCAAAATTAGTAATTTTTTTCTCTCTAAAATAGCAAAGGTTTTGGTTAAAAAATGGTTATCTTTTTTCAGTTAGAAAACTAAGTCATAGCTCAGGTTTTCTACAAGAATGACCGGTTATCAAAATTAATAATCAGACCTAGCAAAATTACTAATTTTTTTTTCTCTAAAACAGCAAAGGTTTTGGTTAAAAAATGGTTATCTTTTTTCAGTTAGAAACCGGTTTTCTACAAAAATGACATATTATCAAAATTAATAATCAGACCTAGCAAAATTACTAATTTTTTTCCCTCTAAAACAGCAAAGGTTTTGGCTAAAAATGGTTATCTTTTTTATGTTAGAAAACTAAGTCATAGCTCAGGTTTTCAACAAGAATGACAGGTTATTAAAATTAATAATCAGACCTAGCAAAATTAGTAATTTTTTTCTCTCTAAAATAGCAAAGGTTTTGGTTAAAAAATGGTTATCTTTTTTCAGTTAGAAAACTAAGTCATAGCTCAGGTTTTCAACAAGAATGACAGGTTATCAAAATTAATAATCAGACCTAGCAAAATTAGTAATTTTTTTCTCTCTAAAATAGCAAAGGTTTTGGTTAAAAAATGGTTATCTTTTTTCAGTTAGAAAACTAAGTCATAGCTCAGGTTTTCAACAAGAATGACAGGTTATCAAAATTAATAATCAGACCTAGCAAAATTACTAATTTTTTCCCCTCTAAAACAGCAAAGGTTTTGGCTAAAAAATGGTTATCTTTTTTCAGTTAGAAAACTAAGTCATAGCTCAGGTTTTCAACAAGAATGACAGGTTATTAAAATTAATAATCAGACCTAGCAAAATTAGTAATTTTTTTCTCTCTAAAATAGCAAAGGTTTTGGTTAAAAAATGGTTATCTTTTTTCAGTTAGAAAACTAAGTCATAGCTCAGGTTTTCAACAAGAATGACAGATTATCAAAATTAATAATCAGACCTAGCAAAATTAGTAATTTTTTTCTCTCTAAAATAGCAAAGGTTTTGGTTAAAAAATGGTTATCTTTTTTCAGTTAGAAAACTAAGTCATAGCTCAGGTTTTCAACAAGAATGACAGGTTATCAAAATTAATAATCAGACCTAGCAAAATTAGTAATTTTTTTCTCTCTAAAATAGCAAAGGTTTTGGTTAAAAAATGGTTATCTTTTTTCAGTTAGAAAACTAAGTCATAGCTCAGGTTTTCAACAAGAATGACAGGTTATCAAAATTAATAATCAGACCTAGCAAAATTAGTAATTTTTTTCTCTTTAAAATAGCAAAGGTTTTGGTTAAAAAATGGTTATCTTTTTTCAGTTAGAAAACTAAGTCATAGCTCAGGTTTTCAACAAGAATGACAGGTTATCAAAATTAATAATCAGACCTAGCAAAATTAGTAATTTTTTTCTCTCTAAAATAGCAAAGGTTTTGGTTAAAAAATGGTTATCTTTTTTCAGTTAGAAAACTAAGTCATAGCTCAGGTTTTCTACAAGTATGACAGGTTATCATAATTAATAATCAGACCTAGCAAAATATAAATTTTTTTTCTCTAAAACAGCAAAGGTTTTGGCTGAAAAATGGTTATCTTTTTTATGTTAGAAAACTAAGTCATAGCTCAGGTTTTCAACAAGAATGACAGGTTATTAAAATTAATAATCAGACCTAGCAAAATTAGTAATTTTTTTCTCTCTAAAATAGCAAAGGTTTTGGTTAAAAAATGGTTATCTTTTTTATGTTAGAAAACTAAGTCATAGCTCAGGTTTTCAACAAGAATGACAGGTTATTAAAATTAATAATCAGACCTAGCAAAATTAGTAATTATTTCTCTCTAAAATAGCAAAGGTTTTGGTTAATAAATGGTTATCTTTTTTCAGTTAGAAAACTAAGTCATAGCTCAGGTTTTCAACAAGAATGACAGGTTATCAAAATTAATAATCAGACCTAGCAAAATTACTAATTTTTTTCCCTCTAAAACAGCAAAGGTTTTGGCTAAAAAATGGTTATCTTTTTTCAGTTAGAAAACTAAGTCATAGCTCAGGTTTTCAACAAGAATGACAGGTTATTAAAATTAATAATCAGACCTAGCAAAATTAGTAATTTTTTTCTCTCTAAAATAGCAAAGGTTTTGGTTAAAAAATGGTTATCTTTTTTCAGTTAGAAAACTAAGTCATAGCTCAGGTTTTCAACAAGAATGAAAGGTTATCAAAATTAATAATCAGACCTAGCAAAATTAGTAATTTTTTTCTCTCTAAAATAGCAAAGGTTTTGGTTAAAAAATGGTTATCTTTTTTCAGTTAGAAAACTAAGTCATAGCTCAGGTTTTCTACAAGAATGACCGGTTATCAAAATTAATAATCAGACCTAGCAAAATTACTAATTTTTTTTTCTCTAAAACAGCAAAGGTTTTGGTTAAAAAATGGTTATCTTTTTTCAGTTAGAAACCGGTTTTCTACAAAAATGACATATTATCAAAATTAATAATCAGACCTAGCAAAATTACTAATTTTTTTCCCTCTAAAACAGCAAAGGTTTTGGCTAAAAATGGTTATCTTTTTTATGTTAGAAAACTAAGTCATAGCTCAGGTTTTCAACAAGAATGACAGGTTATTAAAATTAATAATCAGACCTAGCAAAATTAGTAATTTTTTTCTCTCTAAAATAGCAAAGGTTTTGGTTAAAAAATGGTTATCTTTTTTCAGTTAGAAAACTAAGTCATAGCTCAGGTTTTCAACAAGAATGACAGGTTATCAAAATTAATAATCAGACCTAGCAAAATTAGTAATTTTTTTCTCTCTAAAATAGCAAAGGTTTTGGTTAAAAAATGGTTATCTTTTTTCAGTTAGAAAACTAAGTCATAGCTCAGGTTTTCAACAAGAATGAGAGGTTATCAAAATTAATAATCAGACCTAGCAAAATTAGTAATTTTTTTCTCTCTAAAATAGCAAAGGTTTTGGTTAAAAAATGGTTATCTTTTTTCAGTTAGAAAACTAAGTCATAGCTCAGGTTTTCTACAAGAATGACCGGTTATCAAAATTAATAATCAGACCTAGCAAAATTACTAATTTTTTTTTCTCTAAAACAGCAAAGGTTTTGGTTAAAAAATGGTTATCTTTTTTCAGTTAGAAACCGGTTTTCTACAAAAATGACATATTATCAAAATTAATAATCAGACCTAGCAAAATTACTAATTTTTTTCCCTCTAAAACAGCAAAGGTTTTGGCTAAAAATGGTTATCTTTTTTATGTTAGAAAACTAAGTCATAGCTCAGGTTTTCAACAAGAATGACAGGTTATTAAAATTAATAATCAGACCTAGCAAAATTAGTAATTTTTTTCTCTCTAAAATAGCAAAGGTTTTGGTTAAAAAATGGTTATCTTTTTTCAGTTAGAAAACTAAGTCATAGCTCAGGTTTTCAACAAGAATGACAGGTTATCAAAATTAATAATCAGACCTAGCAAAATTAGTAATTTTTTTCTCTCTAAAATAGCAAAGGTTTTGGTTAAAAAATGGTTATCTTTTTTCAGTTAGAAAACTAAGTCATAGCTCAGGTTTTCAACAAGAATGACAGGTTATCAAAATTAATAATCAGACCTAGCAAAATTAGTAATTTTTTTCTCTCTAAAATAGCAAAGGTTTTGGTTAAAAAATGGTTATCTTTTTTCAGTTAGAAAACTAAGTCATAGCTCAGGTTTTCTACAAGAATGACCGGTTATCAAAATTAATAATCAGACCTAGCAAAATTACTAATTTTTTTTTCTCTAAAACAGCAAAGGTTTTGGTTAAAAAATGGTTATCTTTTTTCAGTTAGAAACCGGTTTTCTACAAAAATGACATATTATCAAAATTAATAATCAGACCTAGCAAAATTACTAATTTTTTTCCCTCTAAAACAGCAAAGGTTTTGGCTAAAAATGGTTATCTTTTTTATGTTAGAAAACTAAGTCATAGCTCAGGTTTTCAACAAGAATGACAGGTTATTAAAATTAATAATCAGACCTAGCAAAATTAGTAATTTTTTTCTCTCTAAAATAGCAAAGGTTTTGGTTAAAAAATGGTTATCTTTTTTCAGTTAGAAAACTAAGTCATAGCTCAGGTTTTCTACAAGAATGACCGGTTATCAAAATTAATAATCAGACCTAGCAAAATTACTAATTTTTTTTTCTCTAAAACAGCAAAGGTTTTGGTTAAAAAATGGTTATCTTTTTTCAGTTAGAAACCGGTTTTCTACAAAAATGACATATTATCAAAATTAATAATCAGACCTAGCAAAATTACTAATTTTTTTCCCTCTAAAACAGCAAAGGTTTTGGCTAAAAATGGTTATCTTTTTTATGTTAGAAAACTAAGTCATAGCTCAGGTTTTCAACAAGAATGACAGGTTATTAAAATTAATAATCAGACCTAGCAAAATTAGTAATTTTTTTCTCTCTAAAATAGCAAAGGTTTTGGTTAAAAAATGGTTATCTTTTTTCAGTTAGAAAACTAAGTCATAGCTCAGGTTTTCAACAAGAATGACAGGTTATCAAAATTAATAATCAGACCTAGCAAAATTAGTAATTTTTTTCTCTCTAAAATAGCAAAGGTTTTGGTTAAAAAATGGTTATCTTTTTTCAGTTAGAAAACTAAGTCATAGCTCAGGTTTTCAACAAGAATGACAGGTTATTAAAATTAATAATCAGACCTAGCAAAATTAGTAATTTTTTTCCCTCTAAAACAGCAAAGGTTTTGGCTAAAAATGGTTATCTTTTTTATGTTAGAAAACTAAGTCATAGCTCAGGTTTTCAACAAGAATGACAGGTTATTAAAATTAATAATCAGACCTAGCAAAATTAGTAATTTTTTTCTCTCTAAAATAGCAAAGGTTTTGGTTAAAAAATGGTTATCTTTTTTCAGTTAGAAAACTAAGTCATAGCTCAGGTTTTCAACAAGAATGACAGGTTATCAAAATTAATAATCAGACCTAGCAAAATTAGTAATTTTTTTCTCTCTAAAATAGCAAAGGTTTTGGTTAAAAAATGGTTATCTTTTTTCAGTTAGAAAACTAAGTCATAGCTCAGGTTTTCAACAAGAATGAGAGGTTATCAAAATTAATAATCAGACCTAGCAAAATTAGTAATTTTTTTCTCTCTAAAATAGCAAAGGTTTTGGTTAAAAAATGGTTATCTTTTTTCAGTTAGAAAACTAAGTCATAGCTCAGGTTTTCTACAAGAATGACCGGTTATCAAAATTAATAATCAGACCTAGCAAAATTACTAATTTTTTTTTCTCTAAAACAGCAAAGGTTTTGGTTAAAAAATGGTTATCTTTTTTCAGTTAGAAACCGGTTTTCTACAAAAATGACATATTATCAAAATTAATAATCAGACCTAGCAAAATTACTAATTTTTTTCCCTCTAAAACAGCAAAGGTTTTGGCTAAAAATGGTTATCTTTTTTATGTTAGAAAACTAAGTCATAGCTCAGGTTTTCAACAAGAATGACAGGTTATTAAAATTAATAATCAGACCTAGCAAAATTAGTAATTTTTTTCTCTCTAAAATAGCAAAGGTTTTGGTTAAAAAATGGTTATCTTTTTTCAGTTAGAAAACTAAGTCATAGCTCAGGTTTTCAACAAGAATGACAGGTTATCAAAATTAATAATCAGACCTAGCAAAATTAGTAATTTTTTTCTCTCTAAAATAGCAAAGGTTTTGGTTAAAAAATGGTTATCTTTTTTCAGTTAGAAAACTAAGTCATAGCTCAGGTTTTCAACAAGAATGACAGGTTATCAAAATTAATAATCAGACCTAGCAAAATTAGTAATTTTTTTCTCTCTAAAATAGCAAAGGTTTTGGTTAAAAAATGGTTATCTTTTTTCAGTTAGAAAACTAAGTCATAGCTCAGGTTTTCTACAAGAATGACCGGTTATCAAAATTAATAATCAGACCTAGCAAAATTACTAATTTTTTTTTCTCTAAAACAGCAAAGGTTTTGGTTAAAAAATGGTTATCTTTTTTCAGTTAGAAACCGGTTTTCTACAAAAATGACATATTATCAAAATTAATAATCAGACCTAGCAAAATTACTAATTTTTTTCCCTCTAAAACAGCAAAGGTTTTGGCTAAAAATGGTTATCTTTTTTATGTTAGAAAACTAAGTCATAGCTCAGGTTTTCAACAAGAATGACAGGTTATTAAAATTAATAATCAGACCTAGCAAAATTAGTAATTTTTTTCTCTCTAAAATAGCAAAGGTTTTGGTTAAAAAATGGTTATCTTTTTTCAGTTAGAAAACTAAGTCATAGCTCAGGTTTTCTACAAGAATGACCGGTTATCAAAATTAATAATCAGACCTAGCAAAATTACTAATTTTTTTTTCTCTAAAACAGCAAAGGTTTTGGTTAAGAAATGGTTATCTTTTTTCAGTTAGAAAACTAAGTCATAGCTCAGGTTTTCAACAAGAATGACAAATTATCAAAATCAATAATCAGACCTAGCAAAATTAGTAATTTTTTTCTCTCTAAAATAGCAAAGGTTTTGGTTAAAAAATGGTTATCTTTTTTCAGTTAGAAAACTAAGTCATAGCTCAGGTTTTCAACAAGAATGACAGGTTATCAAAATTAATAATCAGACCTAGCAAAATTAGTAATTTTTTTCTCTCTAAAATAGCAAAGGTTTTGGTTAAAAAATAGTTATCTTTTTTCAGTTAGAAAACTAAGTCATAGCTCAGGTTTTCAACAAGAATGACAGGTTATCAAAATTAATAATCAGACCTAGCAAAATTAGTAATTTTTTTCTCTCTAAAATAGCAAAGGTTTTGGTTAAAAAATGGTTATCTTTTTTCAGTTAGAAAACTAAGTCATAGCTCAGGTTTTCAACAAGAATGACAGGTTATCAAAATTAATAATCAGACCTAGCAAAATTAGTAATTTTTTTCTCTCTAAAATAGCAAAGGTTTTGGTTAAAAAATGGTTATCTTTTTTCAGTTAGAAAACTAAGTCATAGCTCAGGTTTTCAACTAATGACAGGTTATCAAAATTAATAAAAGAAAATTGATTTTTTAATATTTATTTAAATCTTTTAAATTGCCAATATTTTAGACTATTTGTGGCCAATTTTCTCTAATTTAGACCCATCCGATGAATTGCGACTTTTACGGGCCCGAATTGCCGACTTGGAACGCCATCAAACGGCCAATTTGCCAAATGCGGAAAAGAAGAATATCGGCGGCAAAAAGCTTGAACAATGGAAAAGAACAATTTTAACTGCGGCGGGTCAATGGCTACGATGCGGTAAGAACAGGGGTGCTAACAAAAAGTTTTCAAAAATCGGTACATTGGAATAAAAATTCATTAGGGTCAAAAATCAGTACATTTTTAAGCTTAGGCTTAGGCCCAAGCATAAGCTTGCCTAAGCTATGCTTAAGCTTAGCTTTAGTACGTGACTGAATCGGCTATTTTGGGGGATTTGGACTGGCAGCCGTAAGAACATTTAAATTTTCTTTTAAATATTGTTAGCCAACGTTCTGCTAGACTTTAGATCCTTATCGAATCTTCGGCTCAATTGTTCTGTTCATTTTTTTCATTTATGCAATCCATGGACTGAATGAGCAAAAGGCAAACCGTTTCAAAATGAATGGTAAATGTATTAAAATGGCAATACATTTTTTTTTTAATTAATTTCTGTAATTTATGTAATTTTTGTTTGTGTAAATTTACAGAGCAACTGAATGAAATGCGAGAAATGAACGAATTGCTGAAATCTGGCCAAGCGATGGTCATCGCCGAATTGTCGGAGCAGAAACTTTCAAATGCTAACAAATTTGCTGAATTTATGAAAGAACAGCAACAGAAGATGGAGGAGTATCAGAACAAACAGCAACAGAACATTGTCGAATTGCAACAGACAGTTGCCGCGTTAAATGATATAATAAATGGAAACAGTAAGCAATAGTTCCGAATTCCAATCAGTTTGAGCTTTTAATATTTTGAAAAAATAAAAACTATATTTTCATAGGATTACCCAGGGGTGTGCACGGATACGAAATTTTGTATCCGTATCCGTCCGTCCTCAAAATCTCATATCCGTTATCCGTCCGTATCCGTGACCTTCCAAAATCCCATATCCGGATATCCGTCCGCGGATATCCGCATTATTTCAAAATCACTAGAGTTTTCTCCAAAGTTCGAAAAAATAATTTTTCAAAGCGCTTTCCGATCGCGTTATCATCTGATTATAATTAAATCGAAACTGATATGAATTGAGCTTACCAAGAAAATTTTAAAGGAAAAGATTGAACTTTTGATTGTTTGTTAATCAATTTTTTGAAAAAAGTTTTTTGGTATTTTTTTAGAATTTTTAACATTTTTGTTTATAAAAAGATAATTTTTTTGAAAATTCTGCTTTACTGCTGGGGGGCGGGGTCGGCGGTGCCGATAGGCGCCGCCGAGAAAAAAATTGAATCTTTAAAGACGTATGCTAAGAAAAATCGTCCAATTTTTAGGTAATTGAGTTCTAAAATGAACTAATTATTTATGTAAATGCTTAAAATTTTATTTTTTATGTCTGATTTTTTTTCAAAAAGTTGTAAGAATACTAAAAAGGAAGAGTTAAAGTATAAAAACAAAAAATAAAGATGATATCGCGAGAGGGTATAGAACCATCGACCCAAAGTAGACTCACCCTAAAACCTTAACCACTAAGCCATCATCAAATTTGGAATATATTCTTGAAAACCTCTTAAGAAAATCGTCTTAAAAGTCAAAATCAACGGATGCGACGAATATCCGCGGATATTAGGGTCATATCCGTTATCCGTCCGTATCCGTGACATTCCGAAAAACCATATCCGTTATCCGTCCGTATCCGGATATATCCGCGGATATCCGGATGTCCGTGCACACGCCTGGGATTACCCCCTCAAAATCGGTGGGATTCCGCGGCATGTCACGACAGACTCACGCTCATTGAGCCCGAACGATTGATTGCCCAATTTACTGGAGGAAATTGGGGTAAACATTATTTTGTTAAATTGGTGGTTTGATTAAAAAATTTAAATTTTAAAATTTTTGAATCCGCTTAAATTTAGCATGGTGCTCTGTGTTCGCTGAACTGCCACTTCCAAAAGGGAATTCCGGCATTGTTTACTATGAAGTGAAAATATTAGCGGAAATAGGGTAACTTACATATATAAATATTATAAAACAATTTTGGTGCTCTGAAATATTATTATATTTAGCTATATTTGCATTGGACTTGGGACTAAACAAATGCCGTTGGACGTTACAAAGGCACTTATGCATACGAAAACGATGGCACTTTTTGGAGTAACGAAGCTGAGGGATGTCTCGACGATGAATCATGGTGATTTAAATACACCATAATTACGCGTTTACTTTTACTTATTACGAATTTTTTTGCCTTGGACGTCCTTACGTCGCTGGAAAGCCCAAGTTTGAGGAAGGTGACGTCATCGGATGCGGTGTGGATTTGGCAACACGCCAAATCATTTACACAAAAAATGGACAACGTTTGGGTGAGAAAGAAAAAGAATACAAATTAAATGGCAATTTTATTTTTAATAAATACATTAATAAATTATTTGTTCATCTAATTTTTTTGCGTTATTTATTTGTTTTTGTTTTCGCAGAAACTACCGGTTTGTTTGTCGATTCTGTCACCGATTTGTTTCCGTGCGTTTCGCTGCGTCGTGATGACGCCAAAATTGAAGCGAACTTTGGACCAAACTTCAAGTTCAAAATTGCCGGAGGGGTTTAGAAATTGGAAAACGATCGATTTTAAAAGAAGATGAAGCATTCGTTTTTGCAACGTTTTGTCAAAGTCGCGGACGAAACATTCTTATGCCCTTCTCTCTGTATTATTTAATGCGTAATCGGCAATGATCAATTCACAAATTTGGGGAAGGCGAAAAATGATTGTTTACAAATTGTTAAATTTATTCATTTTAAGTTTAAAATGCTGACTTTTGCAGGATAAAAAAGGAAATTAAAAAATCGCATATTTATTATAAGACAATTCTTTAAAAGTGTCTGATTCCGGAAGAACCACTGGCAAAAATCCAGCTTAAATAGTACGGTCTGAACTGTGCTAAGTGTAGTGACGGACAATTAATCCCTCGCCCCCCCCACAAGCCGTGTGCATAAATACTCGGCGATCCTCCCCATTTGTGTTCATTTTGGTCATTTGTGTTCATTTGGTCATTTGGGCATTCCCTTTATATTTTGGTTTGATTTCCTCCATTCCCAAATATTGATTTCGGACCCATTGCCTTCTTATTTATTTGGTGAAGTAAACTTTATATTAGGGTTGTCACCCCGCGTGCGGGGTTGAGAATTGCGGGGTCGGGGTTTTTCGGGGGCGGGACTGTCGGGGTCGGGGTCGGGGTTACCCAAATCGGTCGGGGTCGGGGTCGGGGTTGCGGGGTTTTTCAAATTTTTCTTCAAAATTTTAGAAGTCAAATTTTTTGTTTTTTTGAATAATTCCAAAATTTAATGACTTAGAGCCGATAATTTTTTTAATTTGTTCTTATTTTGAAGAGAAGGGAAGCAGGGTTGTGTCGAAACTAAAAAGAAAATCGAAATCGAAAGTAAATCGAAATTTTTTTTATGTGACTAAAAAAAATTATTTTATTAAAATAATTTATTTTAATAAAATATTGTTTGATAAATCGTCATTTTTTGCTTCAGTGGACCTTCTTAGGCTTAAAGCTTTTAGGGGGGGGGGGGGTCGGCGGTGCCGATAGGCGCCGCCGAGAAAATTTTCGAATTTTTGACTCAATTTGTTAAGGGATTTGCAACCAAAATTTTAATAATGCGATAATTTTTGAAGCTTTTTAGGAGCGTACTTTTAGGCAAAAAATCTGCAAAATACGCGTCTAAAAAAGCACGAAATTCTATGAAGGATCCTGACTGACAAAAAAAAAAAAATCGAATTTTAATGTATATTTTATGAAAATTTTTCAAAAAATTAGTGGTCTTGGCAAGATAAATTCGAATTTTATTTCATTTTTCTTAAGAAATTTTTCAAAAAAGCTTGTAATAGGCACAAAAGTTCAAAAAAGTCGCCAAAATGCCAAAATAGGTCTCGAAAAAATCCCAAAATACTCTCGAGAGCCTATTTTAAACACGAAACCCCAAAACAGGGTTTCCTAGGTATGAAAAGCCTCGTTAAAACGGCAAATTTCCGACTAAAAACATGTTTTTCGTGCTTAACTTGCCAAAACAAAGCTGCAGAAAATAGGCAAAACCCTAAAAATCCCAACCCTAGTGATGAATTATTCAAAAATTCATCTTTTGCACGCATTTTAATTTAAAAAATATTTGAATTTATTAAAAAAAGTTCCATTATTGGGGGAAAATAAGGGCAAATAAACGTAAATAAGTGATTGCATTCAAGCGGGTTCGAACCCAAACGAACACTTTACTCGCCGGGCCGACATACCACCAAGCCACCAGTTTTACATTAACATTTTTGTAAAAGTTCGATAAATTTTTTGTCAAAAAGTACGCAAGACCACAGCCAAGCCTTCGGAAAAAATGAATTTTGTCACTCAATGATGCCATCTTTAGGGGTATATGCTAACCCCGACCCCGAGTCGGGGATGGGGTTCGGGGTCGGGGTTTTTCGGGGTTAGAAGTGTCGGGGTCGGGGTCGGGGAAAACCCCGAAAAATAGCCTAAATTTGCGGGGTCGGGGTCGGGGACGGGGTCGGGGTGACAACCCTACTTTATATTATCGGCGGACGGATTGAATTGGATAGTAGCGACTTTGGCTTGGAAGTCTGACTTGGCCTCCGCAAAAGCGCCTACATCCGCCTTTCCCCCCGCCGAAAGCTTCTTCGTCGAGTATTGCCTAAGTAATTGGATCGGGAATCGAACCCCGAATTACCTACATTTATCCCGAACCCCTCCCCGTAATAATAGCGTGGTGGTATTGTTACGACGTAAGTCGTTTTGGACTGGTCGGGATTGCTCAGCGCTGATCTGATCAGGCCTGAACTGTTTTGGATTGACCTGATCAGGTTTTAACTGTTTTGAATCGGTCTGACTCCAGTAAATTGGGCAATCAATCGTCCGGGCCCGATGAGCGTGAGATTGAGGTGACGACATGCCGGAATCCCACCGATTTTGAGGGGGTTAGTCCTATGAAAAATATAATTTTTACTGCTGATTGGAATTCTGAACAAAATTTTCGGTACTTTTCCGTTTGGGGGCCGCACATTCAAATTTTTAAAAAAGACAACAAAAAGCTAAATTCTGAGAGTTATCCGGGGGTTATCAAGGTCGCTGATACGAATATGCCATTTATTTTATCATATAATTTTCTAATTGCTTATTTTTTCCATTTATAATATCATTTAACGCGGCAACTGTCTTCTGCAAGTTGACGATGGTCTGTTGCTGTTTGTTCTGATACTCCTCCATCTTCTGTTGCTGTGGGTTTATCAATTCAGCAAATTTGTTAGCATTCGACAGTTTCTGCTCCTCCAAGTCGGCGACAACCATCGCTTTCAACTAGAGATTTCTTTATTCGAGCAGATTTGCAAAATGACACAAAAATCAAATCAGACAAATTTTATAAAACACTTAAAATCCATCAGTCGTATTGTTCCAAAGAAAAAATAAATTAAAAGCAAATGGGTTTTCAGTGTCCGGAGGCTTCTTGCTCAACATCAGAACGTGCTCCCACATTTGCGCCCCCACATTTGCGCCCCCCACATTTGCGCCCCCACATTTGCGCCCCCACATTTGCGCCCCCACATTTGCGCCTTCACATTTGCGCCCCCACATTTGCGCCCCCTACATTTGCGCCACCCACATTTGCGCCCCCAGATGGAGAAAAAAAAATAAAAAATTCATTTTTGATAAAATCGCCTTTCCCAAGGGCCAACAGGGATCAATGAACGATTTGCAGCACCAAAACCTCCTTTGGCAACGTGCTTTAAATTTCAGTAAAAATAAAATTCAAAAATTTAGCTTTATATCGCGTATCAAAGACGAAGAAGAATATCAGCGGAACAGAATGAGGCCTCACGAGCTTGATCCGACCAGGCCCGTCGCCGAAATCCCTCGTTCCAAAAAATATCTGGAAAATGACAGATCTATTAGAGATTTAGTCGAACGTTTCGACCAACAAAATCCCAATGAGCGAAACGATCAAGCTTGGATCACCCATCTCCATGCCCTTTCATTTCGTCTAACAACAAAAGGAATAGACAACTGGCTTGATTAATTAGCAAACTAAAAGTTCATTAGAACGATGTTTGGCTGTGCATGATTTTATGATTTGTCGATACAATCCCTGTTGGCCCTTGGGAAAGGCGATTTATCGGAAATGAATTTTTTATTTTTTTTCTCCATCTGGGGGCGCAAATGTGGGGGCGCAAATGTGGGGGCGCAAATGTGGGGGCGCAAATGTGGGGGGCGCAAATGTGGAGGCGCAAATGTGGGGGGCGCAAATGTGGAAGCGCAAATGTGGGGGGCGCAAATGTGGGGGCGCAAATGTGGGGGGCGCAAATGTGGAGGCGCAAATGTGGGGGGCGCAAATGTGGAAGCGCAAATGTGGGGGCGCAAATGTGGGGGGCGCAAATGTGGGGGCGCAAATGTGGGGGGCGCAAATGTGGAGGCGCAAATGTGGGCTAACCCATCAGAATTTGTATTTAAATTTCGGTCCAAAATTCGCTTCAATTTTGTTGCCAATGCGTAACAACGAAACGCACGGAAACAAATCGGCATCAAAATCGATACACAAACCGGCAGTTTCTGTAAAAAATAAATAAACAAAATGAAATAAATACCTAAATTAAAAAGATTGATTAAATGCAAAAATAATGGGCCATCAAGGATCGATTAGGTCTTTAAATTAAAGAAACAACCCAAAAGTGGTATAAAAATATCCTTAATTTTATTTGTTTTTCTTTCTCACCCAAACACTGTCCATTTTTTGTGTAGAAGATTTGGCCAGTTGCCAAATTGACGCCGCATCCGATGACGTCACCTTCCCCAAATTCGGGCTTTCCAGCGATGTACGGGCGTCCATTCCAGCGGGAAGATCCGTCGACGGCGTGTCCCCAAAAAGTGCCCCAGCTTGAGTATGCATAAGAGCCTTCGCAGCATCCAACCCATCTGTCCGGCGGCATTTGTTTTGGCGCAAGTCCAATGTAAACAGAGCTAAATAAATATAATTGTTTTTTAAAAAGGAAAATGCTTCAAAAAGCAGTGCAAAAAGCTCAACAATTCATTTATTTAACTTACTCTTTTTTTTCTAACATTTTCACTTCGAAGTAGAAAATGCCTAAATTATTTTTCGGACTTGGACGTTCAGCGAACACGGAGCGCCACGCTAAAAGTAAGTTGGTTAAAAAAATTTTCTGTTGTTAATCAAAGTTACTGTAACAGATTATATTTATCATCTGGGCTGCTATTTTTAGGTTTCTTATTTTTTCTGCAGCTTTGTTTTGGCAACTTATGCACGAAAAACATGTTTTTAGTCGAAAATGTTGCCGTTTAACGAGGCTATTCGGACCTGGAAAACCCTATTTTGGGGTTTAGCGTCTAAAATAGGCGGCTCTCAAGCTTATTTTGGCATTTTTCAAAAAATTTCTTAAGAAAAATGAAATAAAATTCGAATTTTCTTGCCAAGATCACTAGTTTTTTGAAAAATTTTCAAAAAAATACAATAAAATTCGAATTTTTCTAAATCAAATCTTTATAGAATTTCTTGCTTTTTTAGGCGCCTTTTTGCAATTTTTCTTGCTTAAAAGTGCAGCCCTGTTTACCATGAACAATCGATCGATCGGGCCCACAGAATGTGAGATCCTCGTGACATGCAGCGGAATCCCATCGATTTTGTTGTGGCATTAGTCCTACTAATTTATTTTTGTGTTTAATTGAATTTAAATTATTTTTCAACAAAAAAAAGATCAGACCCAATATGCCCTACCATTTCCCTTTTGTGCTTTAGTGAACGCGTCGATGTTCTGTTGCTGTTTGTTCTGATACTGCTCGATCTTTGCAAGTTCCACGTTCAGCTGATTCATTCCCTTTTATTCATTAATTTGTTTTTAAATAACAGATTATGAAATGTAAAAGTTGGACACCGAGATTGTACAAAAATTTCCATTTTCGGACTGAATTTTGACCCTGGTTTTTTAAAATCCCTTCAAAATCAGGGGTGGTTCATATATGGAACCATTTTTGCTTTAATTTTATGAATATTTTGTTCTGATAAAAAATTCTTAATTTTTTGGTTTAAAAAATTGGAAAAAACGAGTGGGGGACCCTCATAAAAAGATTGAATTTGTCCACTTAGGGGTGTAAATTAAGTCCCGGTTGGTCCCGGTCTCGGCGTGACCAAAACCCGGATTTCGTTTAAAAAAAATCAGGACCGGGGCCTGAAAACCCCGGAAAATCCCCGCCCAGGCCCTTTAAACCCACTTGATCAATCGTTGCACTCAATGCTTTTTGATCAGCTTTCTGTTGTTCAGCATTTGTCGTAAGTTTTTGCTCAAGTCCATCAAGTCTTTGCAGCAATGCCTTCTGATCACTTTGCAGCAACAAAAACTGATCAATAGAAACTAAAAAGTGCAAAAACAAAATGGAAATGGGCAATAAGGGCGGGCCTTAAGGGCTAAAAAATTAGAGAAAAGCTTTACCCAAAAAAAAGATTTAATTAAAATACGCAAAAAAACTTTAAAAATTTGCTTTTGTTTAAATCATCGATCTTTGTTTGCATTTTTGCATAAAATAAGGGTGGTTTTAATTGAAAAGCTTTTGGAAGCGCTCTTCCCCTGGTAAAAATCTTGCCAATTTTCTCCTTTTGGTTCTGTTGCTGCTTCAACTCTTCCATGTTCAGTTGCATCTCTGCAACTGTCATGTCCTTGCAAGCATTTAGCAGTTTCTGATGGGCCAACTCGGCACAAAGTGCTTTCTGTGAACAAATGGCAAAAAAACTGTTTTTTTTGTTAGAAAATATATTCACACATTTTCGAGCTCGAGTTTTGTGTTCTTCATTTCAATCAGTTCCATTTTCTTGGCCTTTTCATGGTAACGTTCCAACTTGAGAATTATATCGCGCAATTCTTTGAATGAGATGCAAATTAGTGAAAGTTCGGGCCACAAATGTTTTGTAAAATGGGGATTTAATTAATAAATCGATTTGCTTACCCTGATCAGCTGTTGCTCCATTGGTTGATTCGGTCGAAATTGACATGTTTTAATTTACTCAATATCTGATACAATTTGTTTGATTAATAATTAGGTCGCCCGATTAAATCAAATTTAAAATGAACATTTACCCGTTATAAATGCACTTACTTACATAAGTTGGAGATTACATAATAAATATTTGAATGGACTATACTTGGGCAAAATGTTGACCCAAAACAGGGGGAGAACCATTCACTTTTGGGAATCAATCTTTTTTTTATTATATTAAATACATACATTTGAATGTTATTTGCTCCCAGCAAAATGTGTGACCCATAGAATTATGAGAAAGGAAATTCAAAAAAGGCTATAACTACAGAAAGGATCATATGCCAGAACTAGAATTTGCCGGGACCCGGATTTTTGGGAAAACTCGGGACCGGGAATCGGGAATAATGGACAAAAAACAAGATAAAATTCAAAAATTTTCCGGCGCAGAACAAGCCAAGCTGGAACAGCAAGTCGAATGGTATATGAAAAGTTAGACGAAATATAAATCATATAAAAAAAAAACACTTATCCGGGGTTATTAAGGCTGCTGATCACAAATAAATCGTTAGATTTATCAAATCAACATTTGGTGGGGAAAACGTGTAAAATCAGAAAACAAATGGAAAAATAAATTCTGGTGGCAAAATCGTTGTGAAAATTGGTTTTTGATTTGAATATTGTATCAGAAAACGAAACCAGAACAAATTCTTTGCAGAAAATTAGAACTTAATATCAAAAATTGTACCAGAAAAGTAAACCAGAACGTACGTGATAATCAATATTTGGGTGGAAAAACGTGTAAAATCAGAAAACAAATGGAAAAATAAATTCTGGTGGCAAAATCGTTGTGAAAATTGGTTTTTGATTTGAATATTGTATCAGAACACGAAACCAGAACAAATTCTTTGCAGAAAATTAGAACTTAATATCAAAAATTGTACCAGGAAAGAAAACCAGAACGTACGTGATAATCAATATTTGGGTGGAAAAACGTGTAAAATCAGAAAACAAATGGAAAAATAAATTCTGGTGGCAAAATCGTTGTGAAAATTGGTTTTTGATTTGAATATTGTATCAGAACACGAAACCAGAACAAATTCTTTGCAGAAAATTAGAACTTAATATCAAAAATTGTACCAGAAAAGTAAACCAGAACGTACGTGATAATATACATTTGGTGGAAAAACGTGTAAAATCAGAACAAATGATTCGTTGTGAAAAATAATTTTTGATTTGAAACCAAATCTACTTACTTTTTTTTGTGCAATTTTGGAGTTAAAATGCTTTTACATAAAATTTTTTAATAAATCGACCTCAGAATTATCTATGAGAATTTAGGCTGATGGTCATCACAATCAGAAGCTCAATTTGCATTATTGGTCGCGAACTGAAAATTCAAATGCAGTCAAAGGGAATTGAACCAGAGAACAATGCGCGCAAAATCTATTCTAAACCGACCGGTAAAAATGCTTTTTTTATCATATATTCCTTTAAGAACCAGCATTATAATAATCAAAAAAAGTACCCCCCCCCAATAAAACCAAGATTTAAACCATCAAAAAAAAGAAAGACAAATTCGCTCAAACGAGGAATGATTCAAATTAAAAGGACCAACCCGAGATGTTTTTGGATAATATTATGGACGCATTAATATACATTATGGAACTAGAGAGTTCAGCGAAATTTTCGGAATCAGGAATTTATAAATTATTGAAAGGACGATAAGGTGATTAATGTCTTATTAAATGACATCATTTTCGTAGCATAATGCAAAACACCTAAATGTTTTTTTAAAAAATGTTTGGGTTTTCTTTTTTGCTATTTTGGCATTTTTTTTTTGGTAAAATCTTTTTAAGTTTTGGACCATATTTGGCAAAAATTGATAATGCGTGCATAAATGAACGGGATCTAACCAGATTGGACTTCCATTATAAATAAATAATACAATAAAAAAAAAAAATTTAAAAACTGAATATTTTGGGTCTGGAATTCCGGGTTCCCGATTTTTTTTTGATTAATATTTAATATTCATTATTTTTAAAGCGTTGTTTGACTCAAATCAATTTATTAAAAAAGCAGACCTCCTGCTATTTTGTATACAATTCAACGACTACGACTAATAGCATAAAAAGTAAGATTATCATTATCGGAATTTAACATCATTCTTTTTTCATCTTTGCTTCAGGCAATGCAAGGGTTTTATGTTTAAGGTCGTGAACCTAAAAATAAATAAATTATTAATATAATTGGTTTTTCCTTTTTAATTTACTTGGCAGAATTTCCTGCAAAACGGGTCTCCAAGTAGCCACTGCGGCGTCCCGCTTCCAGAAATGCCGAAAGTACACTCAGTGCCTCCTTGTTGCGTAAGGTTGAGGATGAGTGTGTCCTTTAAAATCATAATATTTATTAAAATTAATTTAAAAAAAATAATCCATCACTTTGGTCAATTGGTATTCATGCCCATTGATCTGGAAAGTGATTGGGCCAACTTTCTGATCACATGGAATTGATAGATCGGTTGGGTTAACGCCATAGTGACTGTACAGTTTGTCAACCTCATCTGATGGCCCATAAATAAGTGATGTGCCTGAGTCAATGATGCCAGCGTTGAGCACGGAAATGCTCGTCCCATCGTCCAATGTGATATTCTTTAAAATCCCAATAAAACAATAATTAATTTTAGTAATTTAAATTTTTAATTAAAAATTAACCCACATCAATGTTAACCATCCAGTGGCCAAATTTATTGTGGATGATCGGAATCCAATCAGCGATTCCTCCACAATTTTCATCATCAACATCACCAAGGGTGAAAGCTTTAATGGTTTATTATTAGTTGTTAGTTTAGGTAATTATTCTGAAAAATTATTAATAATAAGTACCTAATTTAAAATTGATTATAAAATTGTTGATGCGAAATTAAAGTTATTAAGCGCATAAAGTGTTTTTTTTTAATTATTCAAAATAAGTTTGTGTTTGTTTTATGTGTCAAAAATATTTTTAAAATAATTATTGGCTTTTTTTAATCATTTTAAAAATATTTCCAGATTTAACTTCTTTAGCTTTTCTAGTCCAAAAACAATTTTGAATTTGTTGGCTATTTCATATTTAAAAAATTTGAATTAATTAAATTCATTATTATTAACCTCCCCCCGCCTCCCCATGGACTGTTGTCCCTTCAGTGGCCAAATAAATAGTGAACACCGGTTTCTTGAGCAGTCCCAGCTTATAGGCCTGAACAACTACCGGGTCCACATTTTCCGTTGATGCTATGGCACTTAGGCCAAGAATTCCGTCGAAATCGGTATACTGAATGTCCTTCTGATCAGCAAGGCCAAAATAGGCATTTGGCACTGTAAGCGCATTCGGATCAGAAGGCGAGCCAAACTGAAAAATTTTAAGGGGAGCAAGCAAAATTTTTTTGACCACCTTTTGAGGAAAAGCCCGACAATTTCAGCCCCGTAAAACTCCCTAACCCTGAAAATCTTAACACCAACGTCGTGGGCACGCAAAACGAAAAACGGAATTACGGAATGCCAAAAAAATACGGAATTACGGAATGCCAAAAAATTACGTAATGCCAAAAAAATACGGAATTCCTAAAAATTACGTAATGCCAAAAAAATACGAATTACGAAATGCCAAAAAATACGAGAGTACGGAACGACCAAAAACACGGAATTTTACGGAATACGAAATGGAATACATCCCTGGTGGGCACCAGGGATGGGCGGAATTCCGACTTCCGAAGTTCCGACTTCCGAGTTCCGACATTTTTGGGCTCGGAATTCCGAGTTCCGACTTCCGAAATTTTTTGAGGATTCGGAATTCCGAGTTCCGAAATTTTGATGAAAAAATCGGAACTTTTTTCGGAAGTGTTACCCAAAGTTTTTGCAAAACAAAATGACAATTTGTGCCGATTTTGAACACAATGCCAAATCAAATTTTAAAAATCCTTAATTTAATATCTTTTGTAAAGCTGGCCTTGTCAATACCTATATGGCTCAGTGGCTGAGCTGTTTCCGACTTATGTTGGGTTTTACTCCCCTGGTGAAAACTTTTTTTATTTTTTTAATTAATAGTCTTTTTATTGATTCTTAGTCATATCTCAAAAACCCTTATAAAATGGTAATTTTTTTTGCAAATTTTGGCACATTTCCTAATTGAATTCACTAAAACTTTAATTTTTTCCCCGGTAGCGCTTATCGGCGGCACCGCCGGAACTTTCCCATTCCAAAAAAACTTCAAAAAATTACCGTATTTTTAAAATTTTGGTTGCAATCTCTTAACAAATCGAGTCAAAAATTTCAAAATTTTTCTCGGCGGCGCCTATCGGCACCACCGACCACACCCCTCAACAAAAAGCCCTAATAAAAAGCCCTAAAATTCATTTTCAGGAATTTAGAGCCTATAATTAAAAAAGTTCAAAAACTCATTTTTTTGCAATCAAACTTGCTTCTTGTTGAATTTGATTGATAAAGGTTTGTTGTTTTAGTGTTTTTGATTCGTAAATTGATTTATCCAACTCAGACAACATATTTTAGAAAATTTTTTAAAACTTCCGAGTTCCAACTTCCGAATTCCGAGTTCCGACATTTTTTGGGCTCGGAATTCCGAGTTCCGACTTCCGAAAATTTTTTAAGGCCCGGAATTCCGAGTTCCGACTTCCGAAAAATTTTTAGGCCCCGGAATTCCGACTTCCGAGTTCCAAATTTTCTGAGGTCGTCGGCGCCCATCCCTGGTGGGCACGCACATTTGTTAAAGATTTTGATACCTACCTTCACCACATCTTGGCCAATTGATCCAGCCGCAAATCCGAAGACATACTGTATATTAAGTGTCATGTTCGTCTTACGGTAGGTGGATGACGAATGGGCATTGAATTTGGTCAAGTTTTGGCACGATTTTGGCGTTGTTGCACGTTCAAATTTGGTATTTTGTCCACAACATTGTTCATCACATTGTGCCGTGCAAAATAAATCGCCGTATTGTTCACAGCCCAAAAAGCAACCTGTCATGCCACATTTTGAGTCGGGCACCCACAGGTCGCCGGAACCCGTGTCCAATTGAACCGAGAACGCTTGCGGCGGAGTGCCTGAAAATGAAAAAATTCATAAAAAATAAATTTATAAAATTAATACCTTTAAATTGGAATTTTTCTAGAAAATATTTACCTATTGATATTTGGACATAATATTCAATATCGCTAGTGTCGAACACGCTTAAATTGTATGGCTGCTTCTGCAACAAAATGCCAATTTTCATTTATGGGAATTAATATTTTCTTTATATTTAATTTGGTTTAAACGAAAAACGTGGTTTGGTTAACAATAAAATTTTTGAATAACAAGTACAAAGATGAATAAAGAATTAGAGACCAATTAAATAAAAAATTTTAAATTTTTACATTCGGATGGCCGCGTTGCATCAATTCTCGTGATGCGAATGCATTTGGTGCCTTTTGCTTCTTGTGCAATGGCATTCGATGAACTGCACTACAGTAACCATAGTCAAGGAATACAGTAGCCGTAATTAATACAAAAATGACAAAAAATACATTCATTTGTAATTTTCAAAATTTTTTGTGATAAAATCCATTGAATTTTTTGAGTTTTAATAGAAAAATTTACAATAAAAATTAATTAATTTTTTTCCCATTGTTTGGTTGTCAGTCCTATTCTGTAATTCAAAATGGAGAACAAACGCCATTTTTCTTTTTGTTTAATACGTGTTTTACGACAATGCACAATGTCAAAAATTTTCTAAATTTATGTAATTCAAAAAATCGTGTAATTTTAACAATTTAGAAATTTATATTTGAATGTTATATGTGATCAGGAGGGATGTAAGCGGTTTCCGTACATTTTTTTGAGAACCAAAATTCCGGATTCCGGACTTTTTTTTTGACATCCGTCTCGAAGATTTCCTAATGAACAACCCAAACCAAACAAATCAGCTCTTTTGGCACTATAAACTTGGGTTGAAACCCCGGACCCCGCAAATTTAGGCCATTTTTTGGGGTTTTCCCTGACCCCGTTTTGAAATTTCCGGGCATTTTTGTGTCAGGAATTCCGGTTTCCGGGCATTTTTTGGCATCTGGTTACATCCCAGATGCTTCCTTCCCTTCTCTTCTTCTATAAAAAACAAATTTAAAAAATTATCGGCTCTAATGTCAATAAATTTTAGAAATTATTCAATAAAACAAAAATTTGACCTCTATAATTTGGAAAACATTTTTTTTAACTCCGACCTCGACAGTCCCACCCCCGAAAAATTCCGACCCCGCAATTCTCAACCCCGACGTCGGGGTTTCAACCCTACTATAAACAATACTAGAAGCACAATCGCTTTTAAGACAATTTGCAACAACAATCAATGGTCTGTTAATCGTAATTTGTGTTCAGGTAATTGCTCAACTTTTCTCGGACATTGATCTCCTCAACTGCTTGTTCTTCTTTAAATTATAAAGTCGTTCACATGCACCGTCCCACGACACGAAGAATTTCGGCTTAACCAACACAGTCAGACAAAATGATGATATTGAATCTTTGAGCTGTTCAAGCAGTTCATCAATTTTTCGTCTGTTTTTGCCATTCAAATTTTGTGCCAACATGTTGCCAATTGCATTCAAAAGTGCCACCTTCTTTTCGCTTAGGAAGGGGGCCTGGCCAATAAATTGTTGGAAACTTTTAAGTGACATTTCGTGCACTTTTTTTCACTCAAAAAGCGGTGTTTCTGTTTTTTTGTGAATTTCAAAATGTTTTTCCATCATCATGCAGCACCTAATGAAAGTGAATTTTGGCTTTTAGGTAACGGACCGATCGAGATTCTCGATCGAAATCTCGGTAAATCTCGACGAGATTTTTTCGAGATTTTCGAGTTGCGAGGATTAACAAAATCTCGATCGAAACTTCGATCGGTCCTCAAGTCCGGGCTCTACTTCTACGTATTGTTATTTTAAAATTGCAAATTCTGCTTAACAGAAATGAACCACCAACCTTTGCCATCAGTAGGGGAACCATGATGTTCAGCACAGATTTGTCTACCACATCCATATTTTTCAAACAGTTCACCTCCGCATCTCTAACCAACGCCGCGATCTGGTTGCATTGTAGCCAAAAACAATTCGGACGTCAAATTCATCCATTTTTCCCATTAGATTAATTCATAAATTAACAGCCAAGATGAATTGAATTAGATTTAATTTATTATTATTATTATTGAACCAGAACGCACGTGATAATCAACATTTGGTGAAAACGTGTCAAATCAGAAAAAATGGAAGAATAAATTCTGGTGGCAAAATTGTAGTGAATGATAATTTCGGAAAATGTATCTGACTAAAACGTATAAGAATTGAAGATTTATCTAAAATTTTAATTATTTTATTTGGCTAAAATATTTCGGGTTTACCGTTATAACAATGTAGCTAGCTAAAATATACACATTTTACATTCATTTCCTGAACTGCTTATCTTGTTCTCATGATAAATTTCTGAAAATGTATCTGACTATTAAGAAATCTTAAAAATATTATTATCAAGTCATCAGAAGACATGCACGGTTTTCCTGCACGATATTAAAAAGAATTGTTGTTAATGTGTTTCAGGCGATTTTGCGTATAAGAATTGAAGATTTAACTAAATATTTTAATATTTTATTTACCAAAATATTGCTAGTTTATTATAAAAACAATTTAGCTAGCCTAAATATACATATTTTACCTTAATTCCCCGAAACGCTTATTCGCATATAAATTTCTGAAAATGTATTTGACTTAAAATGATTAAAAATATTATATTATTATTTAAGTAAAATTACAATTTCAAAATTTAATATTTTTTTTGAATTTTTGCTCAAAATTGATCAAACCGTAACTTGTTCAGTTTTGATTAGAACTGGGCAAACTTTTTTTTATTTAGCTCAGCTTTTTAAGCTGAATTTAAGTATATATAAATTATTTTAAAAAAATTAAAATTTCAAAATTTAATTTTTGCCCAAAATTGATTATACCGTAACTTGGTCAATTTTGATCAGAACTCATCATTCTTTTTTTTGTTCGAACCCGCTAATCGAGCTGAGTCGAAAAATGTATGCAATATTGTCTAAGGCAAAATTAGTAAGCACCACAGCACCTGTTTTGTAGGGTTCAGACTTGAGGACCGATCGAGAATCTCAAAAAAAAAATCTCGTCGAGATTTCGATCAAGAATCGCGCTCGGTCCGTGCTCTAGTTTTGATTAAGTTTACACAGGTCACACTGCTGGTCTCAATTTCTTTAAAAATAAAGTGAGTAACGGTTAGATTCATAAAGAAAAGAATTAAGATTGTTGAGGGGTGACAAAGACATGACAAAAAAAGCACTGCGGGGGTCGAGAGAGAGTATTATTATGAATACAAAAATTCATACAAAATGCATTTCGGTTTCTCTCATCAAGAGCCGTTGATTGATATTATATTTTTAGGTGGCAGTTTTCTTAAAGTTTTTCCAATATTTTCATCTTTCATCGCGCTTGACCCGGTTCTCGCTCTCTCGAGCATCCCTATTAACCCTTGAGAGAGCCTAAAAATCATTTCTTTCTTTTTCTCTTTTTTTCAAGAGTTGGAGAGAGTGGTGCGAGATTTACAAATTAGCGCCTTAAAACAAATGCATTTTCAGTCAGAAAACCTCTATCGCGACGAAGCGGCGATGCTCTGGCACTGAAAGCCGAAATGCATAAGAAGATCCAAATGGTGGATGTGATGTTTAAGCGCCTAGAGGCAGCAGGCAGTGCATTGCCACACGCTAAATCGCCTGCCAAATTGTCTGGGACACTCAATTTTGTTCAGTCAATGTGGGCTTTGATTATCACTGACCCAACAGAGGGGGCTCAGTCGGTGCCCTGCCTTTGGCACCCCAAAGGCATTGCCCCGGCGGGGGGCTCTGTGATGGGAAGGATTTAGATTTGAGTTTAAAACAACTTAATTAAATAAGAAAATTTGTAAAAAAAATTTTTGGTGGTTTTATTTTAGACATGGACAACTTATTCAGGCTTAAATAATTGTAAGCATTGTCTGCACGGACGCGGTCACCGGCCAGCCCGCCCAACTACAAGGAATTCGTCGGTACTTGTGCGGTGTGGCCGACCTATCACAGGAAGGAGTGTGTGGAAGAGTAGGAGGAGGAAGAGATGACAGAACAACAACAACACCAACAATGGGACGATAGAGCCGACATGATGGCGCTCCAATTTGGTCAGAACGGTCCCGACGACGACGATGCTGACAGCAACAAAGAAAATGCACCGCCGCTGCCGCCGCCGTCACGCGAGACGCGCATGTTTCAGACACCGCGGACGGCCGGTATAAATTTGTGTTAAAAAAGAGACCGGTTGCTTACAACATTTCCCCAATGTTTTTTTTTCAGGCCGCTACCGCAACCGTTTTCTAACAACGCGTGCGCTGGGCTTTCGCCGCGCTCGCGCTCCCAGTCCCGACAGCCCTATTGGTCCTTACTCGCTGCGCTTTGACGTCTATCGTCGACGCCGACAACACAAAACTTGCGCCCTCTGCGATGCGCGCGTGCGCAGGGCAGGGGACGGAAGGATGTTTGGAGCTTCTCTCTGACCATCAATTTCTCGAAAAAGATAAGTGCTTAAAGAAAATCTGAGATACCAACTTTTGAAAGTAGTAAAAATGTAAAGCTTGATCAGGAGCATGTGCCCGCAACACATCGTACCCATCCAGGACTTCGTCAATTGCGCGGCGGTGGTAGTTACTCTGTCATACATGCAGAACGCCAGCTTGTGCGTTCAGCCGGTCGCTCTAGCATTAAGCATGCTTTGAAAAAACCGGGACTAATCACGGGGCAAACTTTGTCGGTATAGTTCATTTAATCAATGTGAAAGTTTTTCACAAGACGAAGATGGGATTGTACGAATGGCCATCAGAACTTCAAGCATGGAAATTGTACGTAGCCGCACCATAAAGTGAACCGCCAGATAAATCAAAAAGCATAAAGTGAAAACAGTTATGGACAAATTTATAGCTTGATGCTGTTTTTGCCGCTTTTTTAGACGTTTTTTTTCTTTTTAGTGGTCATTGAAAAGGTCCTTACTGATGAGGCCCGCCTTTCCGTCTGTTATTTTATAAAAAAATGAATATATTGAATTTTTTTATAACTCGGCCGCAAAAGTCTGACCTGCAAATGCTGAAAATCGCATCAACAATTCTGGCCCGCAAATGTCTGATTTCCAGCAGACTAGGGTTCGGACGGGCGCCCGGGTCGGGCGGGCAACGGGCGGGCGCCGGGCCGGGCGGGCGCCCGACTAGGAAATATTCGGTCCGGGCTAAAGCCCGGTATTAGCCCGGCAATGCCCGCCCGGACGAAAACCCAAAAAATATTCGCCCGGAAAAGCCCGCCCGGCGCCTTTTAGAAAGCCCGGAAAAAAGCCCGCCCGGCCCTAAAAAACCGAATATTTTTATGTCATTTCTCCCAAAAAGTGCCAAAATATTGCCTAAAAAATGGGCTAAAACTAACAAAATCAAGGCATTTTATGCGTAAAACCCTTCAAAATTCAACAATCTTTATTAATTTTGCTCTCACAATTGTAAATGTATTACTTTTTACGTTTTTTAAAAATTTAATAAAAATATCAAATAAAAATTTTTAGGAAAAATGTCCATCTTTGGGGGGTGGATTTTTAGTTAAAGAAAAAAGTCATTTTTTAGGGGTGCATTTTTGGTTTAAAAAATTTTTGATTTTTTAATGCATTTTTCCTAAGAAATTTTTGGGAAAAGTACCTGAAATATTGAATTTCTTTCAAGATTTTTGGAAAAATGCCTAAAAATTTTATTTTTTTGATCTCACAAAGAATATAAACATATATGTCTATATCGTACATGGTCAGGAATGATCAATCTCTAACTTTTAAGCTGTTTCAAAAAATTTTTAAATATTCGCCCGGTATTCGGATTTTTTCCAAAATCCGGGCTAAAGCCCGGTATTCGCCCGGCAAAGCCCGCCCGGACAAAAAACCGAAAAATATTCGCCCGGCAAAGCCCGCCCGGAGGAAAATCCAAAAAATATTCGCCCGGAAAAGCCCGCCCGGCCCTTTTTGGGGTGCCCAGAAAAAAGCCCGCCCGGCTCCAGACCAATTATCCGAACCCTACAGCAGACCGCAAATGTCTGGACCGCAAAAGTCTGGGTAAGATTGATTTTCGAGAAAAATTAATTCTCTAAGAAAAATAACGGGAAAAACACGCTCTAAAAATCGACGTTTTTTCTGATTTACCAGAATTTCGGGTGTTTTCTGGTTTCTGATTTTTAAAAGTGGGACCAGAATTCTGTTTTCTGGTTTTTTTAAATGCAACCAGAATTCTGATTTCTGGTTTTTAAAAAGGCGACCAGAGCACATCCCTGCTGCCGAACAGTTCCAAAATCTGTTGTCTTTCAGGTTTCAAAAAATTGAACCAAAAGTCTTTTTTTTGAGCATTTGGGAATAGGGTGGCGGTTCTCCGTCTTCGCCATGCTCAAAACCCTTAGGCGTTAGTATTCTTGACTTTTACTAATTTTCCTCTTACAATTGTTATTAATATATTTTTCATAATGTTTTGTAAAATTTATAAAAATAACAAAAATAAACATTTTTTTCGGAAAATAAGGGGTGCATTTTTGGGTAAAAAACATTTTTTGTTTATAGGGGTAGTTTTTCTCCTTTTTTGCATTTTTCTTAAGAAATTTTCGGAAAAATGCCTAAAATATTGCATTTTTGCTTAATTTTGTGAAAAAGTGTCAAAAGGGTCTAAAACGCAAAAACGGCGAAATAGGGATTTATTCTCAAAAAGGCCGAAATAGGGATTTTTAGGGACTAAAAAGTCGCTCTAATTCAAAAATTTTTCGAAAGGAATGCTATTTCTGGACTTCTCTCGTCAAACCCTGATCGCAAAAAAAAAATGTAAAACCCTAAAAATCCGGACCCTAGTAGTAACCAAAAAGTACCATTTTTTCAATTAAAGCAATACAAAATCATCCAATTATTGTTGATATGGGGAATAGCGGCAGCGCTTCCAATAAAAATGACTCGCAAATAAAACGCCCTCGGCGTTTACCGTTGGAGTTGCAGTGTGAGGTGTGCCGTTTTTAAATAAATGCCATCAAATCCAATCCAAAAATGGAAGAAAAAAAATCAATTTTTTACACGAAATTTCTTAATTTAAGTTTTTCTATGCATATTTATGTAAATATTAGCAAATTTCAGCTATTTGAGGCGTTGCCCTTCCAGCATGGCCGCCGAATGCTTTTGCTGTGCCGTCCAATTGCCATAAATTGCGTTGCGCTCGTCCGAATACAGAAGCAATTGGAGGTCCAGACTTTTCAAAAAAATTTTTTTTCATAAACCCTTCCTTTCCGTTGAAACAGAATCGATGGGATTTCATGGCGTGTCACCGGGGCCTCACGCTCTCTGAGCCCGATCGATTGATTGCCCAATTTACTGGAAAGAATTGGGGTAAATATTATTCCGTTAAAGACATTTTACTATGCTTACTTTTCAGAGCCGTGCTCTGTGTTCGCTGAACGGCCAATGCCGCAAAACTTTTTCGGCATTTTGCCGAAAAAGTATTTCGGCATTTTCTACTACGAAGTGACCATCGTGGAACAAGCATGGTAAGTAAATAAATAAATTGTTGAGCCTCAAAATCAGGGTTCCCAGATTTGAGGTTTTAGCCTCATTTTGGTGTTTTTTGGAATGCCAATGATGCTAAATTTTTAAAATGAGGATTTTAGCGTAATGTTTATCCATTTTTCCTCTGAGTTTTCATTTTTAATGAAAAACTTGTTCGGTTTTGAAATAATTGAGAATTTTCTTTATAAAAAATCTCATTTTCTATTTAATGCAAAAAGCATTATATTTTCTGCAAATTTAGTTGCAAATCTTTTAACAAATTGAGCCAAGAATTCGAAAAAAAATTTTCGGCGGCGCCTGACACCCATTACATCGATCATGGATAATCAAAAATATGGCATTTGAACATTTCACACTACCCATTTACCGGTTAAATAAAGCTTTAGCAAAATGAGGTTTTTGGTTAGAAATGAGGGGTTTTTTTACCTGCCAAATGAGGCTTTGAAAATTTTCCTCTGGGAACCTTGCTAAGTAATTTAAAAAATTATATTTTATTTAGCTCTGTTTACATTGGACTCGCGACCAAACAAATGCCATTGGGTCGATGTGTTGGAGAGCACGAAGGCACTTACGCATACTCAAGCTGGGGCACTTTTTGGGGACACGCCGTCGACGGATGTGCCCACATCAATGGACGTCCGTACATCGAAGGAAAGCCCAAATTTGCCAAAGGCGACGTCATCGGATGCGGCGTGGATTTGGCAACTCGCCAAATCATTTACACAAAAAATGGACAGCGTTTGGGTGAGAAAGGACAAATGAATAAAAATTAAAGGCGAAATTTCATTTTTAAATTGTTTGCTTAACTAATTTATTTGCGTTATTTTTTGTTGCAGAAACTACCGGGTTGTTTGTCGCCGACTCTGACGCCGAATTGTTTCCGTGCATTTCGTTGTACTTTGGCAAAATTAAAGCGAATTTTGGGCCAAACTTTGAATTCAAATTCTGATGATGAGGAAGCCCCCCGGACAGTGTAAAACGATTTTCTACATAAATATGTGTTTATATTTTTTGTGTTGAAGCACAATTCGTGTTGTTGTATTCGTTGTTTGATTTGATTTTTGTTGTCATTTCGCAAATCGGGGTTCGATAAAAAAAGTTGAATTTTCCGAGACTCGATTCTCTTTACCTTAATATACATACCAATCCCGAGAAGTTGCGGCGCCAAAAAACAATACGGTATGCCGTTCCGGGCTTCGATATTTTGTTGGACCTTTTTGAATTTGAATTTTAATATTCGGCGGTTTCCGGGGTTCAATATTCCTGTACAAATTCAGTTCAAATTTGAAGTTTTTTTGTTGGTGTTTTTCGGGTAACAAATTATTCCTAGGGGAATGCCTCCCAAATAACTTGGGGAAAAATATTAAAGTAAAAATTATAATATTTTGAAAATCTCTGATCTTAGATGATATCATATGATAAATCTAGCGATTTATTCGTGATCAGCTTCCTTAATAACCCCGGATAAGTGTTTTTTTAATTTGAAAAAAAAAATTCGGTATTATTCGATACATTGTTGATATTGAATTCTAATTTTTTGCAATGAATTTGTTCTGGTTTTGTGTTTTGATACAATATTCAAATCAGAATCCAATTTTCACAACGATCGATCTTGGCGGTTCCGGAACAGGGACATCACTGCTCTCGTCGCGAGAAATCGAATAAAATCAAGTTTTGCTTAGAAACCCAAGCAAAAAAGTTCCGAATTCCACCAATTTTAAAAAACAAAATTTTATTTTACTTGCTGGCATAATTTGTTTGGTATTAAGTTTGCGATCAAAGTAGAATAGAATAACACTAATTCGAATTTCAAATTCGACTAACTTTTTTCAAAGCCAATTAAATCCAACATTTTTGATATCATTCGAAAGCTTGTAATGTAGAAAAGCTATCAACAAGCAAAACAAATCTGAAAAAAGTTACGGCTAAAGAATAGTGTGCTAAAAAGAGAGAGTCAGGCGACGTGAGTAATTTTAATTTCCCACTCCATAAGAAAGTATTTTCAATACTCATTTTTCGACATAATAGTGTGCTATAAAAAGAGCGTTAGGCGAAGGCATAAACGCACCCTATCTAAAATCTCTTTTAGTTTTTCCTTAAGAAATCAGAAAAATGCATGTAGCGTTGACCGAGGTAGGGCGGAACTTTAAGATTGCAATTTTTGGAACTGTCCGACCGAAAGGTTGGACTTAACCCACCCCTTGAGGATCTTGCGCCCCCCCCTTCCCCGCAAGTTCCTGTTCGTGCTCCGCGTATTTTGGCCTTTTTTGGTGCAACTAATCATATGACATCATCGGCTACCGGTCTGAATCCCACTCTGAGTGCCGATTCAGTCCCGTACTGAAGCTAAGAAGCCTAGCTTAGGCTTAAGCTAGCCTAAGCCTATAATGATTGTTGCAAGAGCAAGTTTTAACAAAAAAAAAGCCTTATGGAAATCATTGAAGAATTTAAAAAAATACAGCTGATTAACTTTGGTCGTCGATTGTTCCAATGTAAATATTGATGCCGTTGGAGTGTAGAGTAGGACGGGGCTGCATTTTTGGGAAAAACCGGGACCGGGATTGAGAAAATAAAAAAACCGGGATTTTATAAGGGGGGGGGGGGGTAAATTAATCAAATTCCGGCCAAAAACCCGGGCGGGACTAATGGGCAAAAAGATTGTCAATTTTGAAAAAAAACGGGATTTTATAAGGGGCAAGTTAGTCCCAAAATTGGAGACTTCAGTACCAGTCCCGGTCCCGTCCTACTTTACTTTGGAGTTGAAAAGTCGGCGGATGCTTTGAAGAAATGTTTGTTCGGGATAGCCTTGCAATTCCTTAATGCCAATTTGTTTTACGTCTGTCAATTAAGTTTTGTTTTCAAAATTTTTCTGATACTAATTTGTGTGTATTTGCAAATGGAAAGATATTGTGACGTAATTTTTTTTGCAAACTTAAGTCCAACCTTTCAGTTGGACAGTCCAAAAATTGAGTTGTTTCAATTTAATAATCGATCAACGCATCGTCCAATTTCTGATTTCTTAAATCAAAGGTAAATCAATTTTTAGATAGGGTGCGTTGATGCACCAAATTACTCTCGTCGTCTGACTCTCCCTCTTCTTTTAGTACACTATTTTTTCAAATAGATGGCATTTTTGGTCAAAATTCATTACAGAATTCTGAGTTAAAGATTTGAAAAATATGTAAGGCGAAATATTTAAAAGGACCAATTTTCAGCACAAAAACGTTTATTGCCTTATAAAAATGTGCCCAAAAGTAGGGCACGGACCGATCGAGATTCTCGATCGAAATCTCTGAAAATCTCGACAAGATTTTTTGAGATTTTGAATCAAAATCTCGATCAAACATTTTTACCAAGAATTTTGAGATTCGAGATTTTTCAGTGATCTCGAACGAATCTCAATCGTTTAATGTCCGGGCTCTATCCAAAAGAAGCATTCATTGAATTAATTTTTTCGTTTATACTATTCCATTAAGGTAAAATAATAACAAATATTATAGGAAATTTAAGGCACTATAAAATTAAGAAACAGGCTAACGATAGACGACAGTTTATAATGTGCGTTAATAATCATTTTAATTTTATAAATTTAAATTAATTTTTCTAATGAAATTTATGAAATGAAAATAATTTGCTGCTTAAGAGATGCTTCTAAAAATTTTCATATTTGTCTTCATCAAATTGTTGTTGCTTGCCAAAATTGATAAAGTAAGTGTTGAATAATTTTAATAAAAATAACAATTAAAATACCGGTCAGGTGTCTTCTTGTCAGGTGGTGTTATGGGATAATGATTGTTGCAAGAACAAGTTTTGGCAAACTTACGAGCTCGTCGAGTTCGTTTTTGTTATAAATAATTTTATGTTTTAGAGAATACGGTAATTTTTTGAAGCTTTTTAGAATGGGTAAAGCCCACCATGCCGACAGCGCCGTCGGAGAAAGATTTTTTTTACATTGGCATTTTTGCTATGAAAATTGAAGCAAAAAAGTCAAAAAATGTTTTGAATTTATTTCAAAAGTTAATTTTTTTGCGCGCATTTTAATTATAAAAATTTTGCCGTGAACATGTCCCGGTTTGCCGAGATCGACCACAACGGCAACAATCAAATTGAACCCGGAGAGTTTGACCGATCGCTCATTGGAGTCAATGATCAGTGACGAGCGGATGAATGAACAAAATGCCATTAACTTTTAATGGACGCGATAACAAAAATGTCATAAAATTTAAAACAAGTTGTGAAGGGGCTTTAAAGTCTGATAACTAGGGTTCCAGATCGATATGCACCAAAAATCGGCAAATATGGGCATCATATATGCACCCAAAAATGCCAGAATAGTCGAAGAACGGATAGCACGAGCGCGATTCGTCTTACGCCACTTGCAGATTGTCAAGCTGTTCATCCGCTCAATGATATATGACATTTTCCGACAAAATATGGACATAAACTAAAGACCGACCGGGATTCTGTCGGGACTTCTTAACATTCCGAGTGAGCTTTTTTTTTGGGAATTTTTGGGATTGGGCCGGGAATTGTGACACATTAAGCGACCCTGGCGCCCAGTTGGCCACAAAATTTTTTGAATTTTCTTCTTCTTTTTTTTTCTAAGCGAATTTGGGTGAATTTTAAAAATGCAGAACTTGCTGAAATATGAAATAGTCATTTTTTGTCAAAAATTAAAATTGCATAAAAATATAATTTTTTTTGAAATGAACAATTTATTGAACCCCGAAAACCGCTGAAATGAGGTCATTTTTTAGGGGGTGCATTTTTAGTTTAAAAACTTTTGATTTTTAAGGGTACATCTTTTATAACGGAAAAGCTTGTGGCGCCCAATCGCGGTGAACCGGAAAAATGCTTGAAAATTAACAAATTTGGCCATCTGTCTAAAGATTATTCAAAATTTAAACAAAAAATTCTTCAAAAAGCTCCAGAAAACTCAAATAAAAGACAAAACAGGACATGCAGCCTTAGATAAAGGACAAATCTTTAAAAAAAGGACATTTCAATTTTAAAGCTTCGGGTACCTCAAAAAAGGACAAATTTTTCAATTTGTCCGCCAGCGGGGAGGAACGTATCTGCCGGGCTTTAGAATTATTCCTAATTGGGACTGCTCATTAGCATTCGGAGCCTCTGCAAAATAATCGATAATCAATTTCATAAATTTAATGAAATTTCTTTGAAAATTTCCTTACGTTAAATCCCCACAAACTGATTTGTCGTCGAATCATTCAAAGCGTGAGCGTCTGAATTAACATTTAAAAAAAAATATATTCCCACAAAATACGAATGTTTACTAATTATAAGGAAATTGTATTTTTAACGGATGCGGGAAATCATTGATCTTTTTTTTGTGCGCTTCGATTTGTCTGAAAATTTGCACAAAAATAAAGTAACAGGGGTAGCAAAAAAGTATGTTGAAAGAATTTTTAATTTCGACCTATTAAGAGTCGAACGGTCTAACCGCCCAAAAAGATGAGCTCCTTTTTGCCTACCATGTTGGGGTTGCAGGGGCAAAAGTGGTTTAAAGCATGCTTTTGGCGGGTTGGTTTTGGAGAAAGAGCACAACTAGACAAAATTTGGGTTTGAATGGTATATGAAATGTGGGGGTAAGTCTAACTTGTGATAGACTTATGCTGGAGACAAAATGTCGAAAAATCGCACTTTTTTTTGACTGTTTTGGGAGAAATTCACAAAAACGATGGGGTTTGATCGGAACGGATCGGGTTTGGTTAATCATAAGTTAGGGTGGTATTAAGCTACAAAAAATGTCTTTTGGTTGGGTCTGTAAAAGTTCGACCTGAGGTCGAAATGGGGTGTCAAAGTTGGAAAAAATTATTTTTTTTTGCGCCAACTTTTATGTTGAAAAGTTTTTGGTTGAAGAATGGGCTGCTTTTGTGGTAGGACATGCGCCATGGAGTAAGCTTCAAAATGATATATTATTGCCAGGTTTGGTCTTGGTTGGAGGTCGATATGGGGGGTCGAACCAATTTATGCATATATTTGGCTGGGGTCAAAAAATGAAAAGTTCGAATTTTGCCTTAGGGTGTCTTTGTGTATACATTTAGACTCAGCTAGATGAGTTGAGTCAAACAAAAAAAAGTTTATTCGTTTCTGATCAAAACTGATCAAGTTACGGTATTTTCAATTTTAAGCAAAAATTTTAAAAATTAAATTTTTAATTTTTTTAAATAAATTGTATATAATCAAATTCAGCTTAAAAAGCTGAGCTAAACAAAAAAAAGTTTAACCTTCTCTGATCAAAACTGATCAAGTTACAGTATGATCAATTTTGAAGACGAAATAGTGAGGAAAGGTGAGAGAAAGGGGTCGAGATACAAGCGTAACGAAAGAGATAAGGGCTTTGCCCGTGTGCATTGCAGTAGTTTACACCCCATAGAATATTTGAGTTGGTGAAATATTAAGAGGAGACAAATATTTCTACTTTAATATAAAAATAAAGAAAAACATCGATGGAATGCTTGCCCAAACCAGAAAGGGCGGCTACCGGCCGAGTGCCAAATGGTCCGAGTACAGAAGGTCCAAGTAACGAATTATCTGAGTACCGAATAGTGCGAAAAATATCCGAGCGCCGAATAAAACAAGTTTAACCCGAAGCTCGAATAAAATAAATTCGGGTTGAAGTCGAATTAAATCCTATGGTAGAAGAGCGTACTGTTTTACACATTTTATAACACCGATAAAATTCGGATGCGGGGTTTGAAAAAATTCATTTCTATAAAAAGTAGGATAACGACACTCGAACCATTCGAAACTCAGAATTTCGACACTCGGGCATTTTTTGTACTATTCGGTACTCAGAGAGTATTTGCTATTCGGCACTCAGACTTTTTGGCACTGGGACGTTCGGCACTCGGACCGGAAGCAAAAAGGGCTTGCCCATCTCCAGAAAAGGGTCGCCCAACCTGGAAAGGGCTTGCCAAGTTCAGTAAAAGCTTGCCGAGCCCCAGAAAATGGCAAAATTAAAAAGAAAAAAAATTTTTGCAAAAAATACTTAAAATTAAAAAAAAGAAAAACCCTAGGAACAGCAACCAACAGCGAAGCCCCCTTCTCACACATCAACAAAAGCAAGCCTCCCCGCAGGCGTCTAGTTTATTTTCCACATTATGTTGTTGGTTGATTAATTCAAATTTTGGATAGAAAGCCCGGAAGCATGTTTCCAAAGTCTCGGATTTTAATCAAAAAAACCCCTCGGGGCTTCTTATTGTCAAAACTACGATTTTCAGTTTCTTAATCTCGGCGGCCCCATTTTTCTTAAAAAATCACAAGCTCAACTTAGGCTATCTATATTCAATAATGTACGGTCAATTTCTGTATTTGAAATTTTATTTTTCAATATACATATTAAAAGCTCAAACTGTTGCCTAAAAGACGGGGAATTTGCACAAATTTTTTGTTGAATAAAATCACCTTTTCCATTTATTTTATCATTTAACACGGCAAGTGTCTTCTGCAAGTCGACGATGGTCTGTTGCTGCTTGTTCTGATACTGTTCCATCTTTGCATGGATGTTCAGTTGCTGTTGCTTCTGATACTGCTCCATCTTTGCATGGATGTTCAGTTGCTGTTGCTTCTGATACTGCTCCATCTTTGCATGGATGTTCAGTTGATGTTGCTTCTGATACTGCTCCATTTTTGCACTCAGTTCGCCCTTCAGCTGATTCATTCCCTTTAATTAATCAATTTAAATTTTGAATAACATCTTCTGAAAGTTAAGATTAAGGCTAGGATTTATAGTCCCTTCCGGGCCCTAGTTGGGATAATGCTTAAAAAATAGAGTTTAACACCGGTATTGAACTGAAATTTCCATTTTAGGTCTGTAATTTGGTCCCGGCTTTTCAAAATTCCTTCAAAACTCCCTTATACACCTTTTCGAGCTCTTTGTTCAGTTTCTCGTCACGTTCATTAAATAGCTAAAAAGTTGTATAAAACTTGAACACGGCATGGCCATCAGTTTAAACTTTAAACCCACTTGATCAATCGTTGCCTTCAGTGCATTTTGATCAGCTTTTTGTTGTTCAGCGTTTGTCGTTTGCTTTTGCTCAAGTCCATCAAGTCTTTGCAGCAATGTTTTCTGATCACTTTGCAATTCCATGTTCTGTTGCCTCAATTCCGAGACGACCATCGATTGGACAGACTTTAGCCATAAGAGTTCTTTCTGATCATCATTTTGCTTCTGTTCCAAGTCGCTGATCGCGGTTTGGACTCGGGAAAACTGATCAATGGAAACAAGCTTCTGCTGGTCCTCATTTAGCCAGCCAATTTTGTCATTGGTTTCCTTTTGGTGCTGTTGCTGCTTCAAATTCATCTCTTCCATTAGATTCTTCAGTTTCTCGTGGTCCTCTTGGTTCTGTTGCTGTTTGTTCTGATACTCCTTCATCTTTGTGTGCAGAGCCAAGTGATCATCCAATTCAGCAACGACTTTTGCTTCAATCGTCTTTTGTATAAATCGCAAATTGTCCACTTTTTGGATAATAGACGCGTGCCATCTTCATTTAGCGTCATAATTAGGCGTAAACTGAGAGAAAGGACAAGGTCAAAATAATATAATCCACATTAATAAAATTCAAATAAGTTCGAGGAAAGGGGTCGTAACAAAAGTGTAAATATTCCAAACACATCCAGCTCCCAGATCCCGTCCTACTCTAATCTGGGGCTAACAAATAAGTTTTTTATTTGGACGTATTTACAAGCAAAAATCCGCACTCAGATCCCCACATAAAGCCAATGGTAGGGGGGGGGGGATTAAGCTGAAACTCGAGCACACTTAAAGAATCTTCTATTTTTTACTCCATTCAAAATAAATAGAAATCATCTTACTTTAAACAAGGGCTTCTGCCATCTTGTTTAAAGCTATTCCCAAGTACAAACATGATGATTTCCAAGTATATAACGGGCCAATTTTATGAAACCCCCAAGTACACTCAAAAATTTCTGCAAAATCAATGTAAGGGCCAAATTTTGGGGTTACCTGAGACCGGAGCGTAACTAGCCTTGGTTTCGTTGTTGGTTGGTCCGACGGCGTCGTCGAGAAATTTTCTTATAATTTTTAACGTTTTTATTGTGCAACAATTTCGAAAAAATTCGCCGATTTGAATTTTCAAAAAACCAATTTATTTTTTGCAAAAAAAAATTTGAAGACAGGCGAAATGCTCAGCGATTAACAATTTTGATGAAGGGGGGGGGGGATTTTGGAGAAAATTTTCTTTTGGAAAATTCTTTAAGAAAAATGTAATAAAACCCAAAATATATCCATAAAATCCAACTTTTTTAGAATAAATTCCCTACTAAGCTTAACAAAACCCAAGCCAGGGTGGCTTAGGCCTAAGCCTAACGAAGTTTTGCCAATTTTGCAACCATTTATTTTTAAGTGAAAATCTATGATTTTTTTTTTCACCATTAATCAAGTTAAATATAAATTTTTTTGTTGTCGTTTAAAATTTAAATTAAAATTTGTTGTCGTTTAAAAACCAAAATTGAATTGTCACTTAACTTTTGTCTGAACGATAAGAATATCGAACATTTGTTTATATATACAAAAGAGAAGAATGCTCTGAGATTATCTGAGTTTACTATCTTCATTAATTGTCTTAGAAAATTTTAATAAAAATTAGCGAATTCCTAATATTTTTATTAAACCATATCAATATTTTCGGTTTCGATATTTTAATATAATATCAATTTTTAATTAAAAATAAAAAAGATGAAAGAATTGATTTTAAACAAATGAATATTTAACCTTTGATTAAACTTACATAATAAATATTTGAATGGACGTTAACACTTTGGGGGGTGCTAGGTCGTTTCGTAAAAAAGGCAAGCGTGGGCGTTTCGTAAAAAAGGCAAATGGGGCGTTTTTTTAAAGTTTTTTTGTTATAACTTTTTTCAAAGCTAACCAAATCAAGCAATTTGTGATATCATTCGAAAGCATGCAATGGGTAAAAGCTTTTAAACGCAAAAACTAAGCTATATGACAATTCTCAAAAAAGTTATGACCAACAAAGCGTTTTCTGGCCATAGCTTTTTTAAGATTTGGCCAATCGCTTAGCTTTCGCTTGCCAATAGCTTCTCCTCCTTCTAAGCTTTCGAATAATACTAAAATTACTTGACTTAGTTAGCTTTGAAAGAAGTTATAATAAAAAAAGCGCCCCATTTGCCTTTTTTACGAAACGCCCACGCTTGCCTTTTTTACGAAACGACCCAGCACGACTTTGGGGGCATAATGTTGACCAAAAAGGGGGTAAAGTCATTCACTTTTGGGATTTGATCTCATTTCGTCACAAATGTGTAGGGAGGCTCGTATGGTCCGCGCGGTAAAAGTCTTACTAATTGTTCATTAGCATTTGGAGCCTCTGCAAAATAATCGATAATCAATTTCATAAATTTAATAAAATTTCTTTTAAAGTTTCCTTACTTTGGATCCCCACAAACTGATTTGTCGTCGAATTATTCGAAACGTAAGCGCCTGAATTTACATTTTTTTAAAATTCCCACAAAAATACGAATGTTATAAATCGATAATCAATTTTATAAATTTAATAAAATTTCTTTTAAAGCTTCCTTACTTCGGATCCTCACAAAATTTGGCGCCGAATTATTCGAAGCGCGAGCGTCTGAATTAACATTTTTTAAAAATATATTCTCACAAAATACGAATGTTATTTTCCATATTTTATTGATTGATTGATTCAAATTTTGGGCGGAAGTCCGGGAATCAGATTTCCAACTCCGAGGAGTTTTTATTGTCAAAATTCTTAATCTCGGCGGCCCCATTTTTCATAAAAAAATCTCAGTTTGTCAAGCTCTATTAAGCTATATTCAATAATGTACGGTCAATTCCAGTATTTGATTGTTTAAATCATGTTTAAATAAACCTAAATAAGATTTAAAAATCAGGAATTGGCGGACGATTTTCACGTATAATTGTTATTTTTGTTCAAATCTATTTTGGCATTTTTTTAAATACATCTTTATGAAAAAAGCAAGAAAAGCCAAATAATTAATTACCCCCCCCCATTGTTTTTTTCTTAAAATTTATTTTTTTTTGGGGGGGGAGGGGGGTATGCAGAACAACTTTTTTGTTGAAATTACCTTTTTCATTTATTTTATCATTTAACACGGCAATTGTCTGCTGCAAGTCGACGATGGTCTGGTGCTGCTTGTTCTGATACTGTTCCATCTTTGCAATCAAGTCGCCCTTCAGCTGATTCATTTCCTTTAATTAATTAATTAAAATTTTAAATAACAATGAAATGAAAAGATAATGTAGAAATTTTAAATTTTCAGTTGCTAAAACAAGTGTTATTGTCGAAGCCCTTTTGTTTATTATTATTTCGAATTTAAATAGTATTAGTATTGTTCAAAAAAAGATGAAGCCAAGCCCAGGTTTCTAAAACTCCCCGTCCCGTCCAATTCTACTTTAAAAAAATAACTTTCTTAAAATATTTGTCAATATTTCCCAACCTTTTCAAACTCCGTTTTCGAATTGTTTCTTAATTCATCCATTTGATTCTGATGCATTCTGTCCGTTTCCTGCTGTTGCTCCAATTTTTTGTTCTGTTCTTCAACAAACTGCCCCAAAATGTCGTTCAGTTTCTCTTCACGTTCATTGAATTGCTAAAAAGTTGTATAAAATGATTCCGATTTTTTTTTCTATTTTTTGTCCATTAGTCACGAATTTTTTTTGACCGGGACTTTTTTTTTGTCCCCAATTCCGCTTTTTACAAAAAATTCCGGCCCCGCCCAACTCAACTTAAAAATCATAGCATTGCCATCAACCGATGCCCTCTTTAAACCCACTTGATCAATCGTTGCCTTCAGTGCATTTTGATCAGCTTTTTGTTGTTCATCATAAGCCGTTTGCTTTTGCTCAAGTCCATCAAGTCTTTGCAGCAATGTTTTCTGATCACTTTGCAATTCCATGTTCTGTTGCCTCAATTCCGAGACGACCATCGATTGGACAGACTTCAGCCGTAAGAGTTCTTCCTGACCATCCTTTTGCTTCTGTTTTAAGTCGCTGATCGCGGTTTGGACTCGGGAAAACTGATCAATGGAAACAAGCTTTTGCTGATCCTCATTTAACCAGCCAATTTTGTCATTGGTTTCCTTTTGGTGCTGTTGCTGCTTCAAATTCATCTCTTCCATTAGATTCTTCAATTTCTCGTGGTCCTCTTGGTTCTGTTGCTGTTTGTTCTGAAACTCCTCCATCTTTATGTGCAGAGCCTTGTGATTTTCCACCAGTTTTTGATGTTCCAAAGCGACCTTTGCTTCCATCGTCTTCTGAACAACAAACTTTTATTGTTGTATTTTTGACAAATTTAAATTTTGTAACAGATAAATTATCAATTTATTAATCAAATTCATTTTTCAAATAATTCAAAGTTCCCACCTCGTCAATCTTTGCACGATGTTCCCCTTGATCAGCTTTCTGTTTACCTTCCAACTCATCGGTCTTTGCTTTGCAACCCAAAACAAAATCTGGAATGTTGCCAATTTTCTCATTTTGGTTCTGTTGCTGCTTCAATTTCTCCATGTTCAGCAGCATCTCTCCTAATGTCATGCACATGCAAGCATTTAGCTGTTTCTGATGTGCCAACTCGGTACGGAGTTCCTTCTGAACAAATGCCAAGAATTGTTTTTGTTAGAATATTTATTTACATTTTCTTCTTTTGTGTTCTTCAATTCTTCCTTGACCTCCTTCAATTCCACCTTCAACTCCTTCATTTCTTCCTGCAACTGCTTCACATCCTTCAATTCCAGTTCCATGTTCATCTTTTCTTCAATTTCGTTTCGGTCGCCCCAAGGGTCGGCATCCCCAACTTCTGAAAAAGAAATTAAGGGTACTAAATGTTATTTTTCAATTAGTAAATATTAATAAACCGAATTTTTACCTTGATCAGCTGTTATGCCCCATCCATTGGTTAAATCGGTTAAAAATGACATGTTATAATTTACTACAGAATCTGATAAAATTGGTTGAAATTAATTATTTAAAGGAAACATAAAGCTAAATACCAAAATCAAATAATTTTGGCTTAAATTTGCAAAAAAAAAATTAAATACCTAATTACATTATTTATTTATTGACTGAAAGTTGGGATTACTTATAAATATTTGAATGGACGTTTCTTTGGGCAAATGGTGACCCCAAAAACGGGGGGATAGACGCTTTCGTTGTTGGGAATTTATCTCCATAAATTTGAATGTTTTATTCGCTCCCAGCAAAATGTTGACCCCGCGAATTGTGAGAAATAATTCAAAAATTCCAATTAAATTGACAAAAACCGCTTTAAATGCTCATTTTTGATTTTCTATTGACGAATTTGTAATCAGCGCATCAAATAACCTATTTTCAGACAATTTTTTAAATAAAAAATATTTTCAAAAATGTTGACCAAAAGGGTCCCCCCTATGGGTTTTGGCCAACTTTGACAAGCTGTATCTCGGCTAATAGTTGTTTCCGGAGTAAAAAAATTATGCCGTTCGATTTCTCTCGACGAGAGGAATCGATTCTTGACTTTTACCGAATTGAGTCCCTAAATATGTAAGTGACTGATCGTTTAGGTCGGGATGGCAATCCGCAAGCTCACAAACAAAATCCGGAATAAATCCGGGCGGATTTTAGCACACTATTTCTTCAAAAAATAAATTGTTCAAAAAAGTAACTAAAACAATTTTTAGATGGGGTGCGTAGATTCCCAAATTACTTTCGCCGCCTGTTCTCTCTTTTTAGCACTCTATTTCTTCAAAAAATAAATTGTTCAAAAAAGTAACTAAAACAATTTTTAGATGGGGTGCGTAGATTCCCAAATTACTTTCGCCGCCTGTTCTCTCTTTTTAGCACTCTATTTCTTCAAAAAATAAATTGTTCAAAAAAGTAACTAAAACAATTTTTAGATGGGGTGCGTAGATTCCCAAATTACTTTCGCCGCCTGTTCTCTCTTTTTAGCACTCTATTTCTTCAAAAAATAAATTGTTCAAAAAAGTAACTAAAACAATTTTTAGATGGGGTGCGTTGATGCCCAAATTACTCTCGTCGCCTGACTCTCTTCTTTTAAAATACTACAGTTTTGGAAGCGGGTTGGCAGTGCCAGAAAATTTTGAAATGGAATTTGTTAAGAAATTGTCGGGATTTTCTTTGTAAAGTTATGAAAAACCTGAATATTTTTATTAAACCTATATACTTGGGCAAATACGTTCCAATGCAATTTTCGTATTGCTTAGTGGTTAAATTCCGTCTCGTAATTTATTCCGCGGAGCTTCTACTACCCTACTGAAAATCCATTTAATTCTTTTAATTTAATAATTTAAAAAACCGGGACTTTATAAGGTGGAAATTAGTCCAAAATTGGAGACTTCAGTACCAGTCCCGGTCCCGTCCTATTTAATTTGGAGTCGAAAAGTCGGCGGATGCTTTGAAGAAATGTTTGTTCGGGATAGCCTTACAAATTCCTTAACCGGCACTTATGCAGCACTGTGAAGACTGCTCTAGCCTCATCTGTTGTTCAACATTGAGCTCGTAAAATGCGAATCTGACTTCCATTTTGACGATTTCAAACCCGAATTCAAACAAAACAATTTGAAAATACATAAATTTTAATGTTTCCATTAAAAATCGTAATATTTGGATGTGAAAAAGACAAGCCTGGCAGCATAAATCAACGACGTGTTAATTAGAGCTCGGCGGTAACGGGATTCTCGGTTTTGGTCGACAAAGAGAAAATAAAATGATAAAACAACGGAAACCCTCAACAACAAAATCCCCACAAATCCCCTCACTTTTAACTTTCTAAATTCCATTTAAAGCGGTTTTTAAATCGTTGAAATTTTTGGAAATTAAGGAAAAAACGAGTTTTTTGAACAACCAGAGCCCGTTTTCATTCCTTACATTTTTTTTTGCATCAATTACTGGCCCATTATTTTCAAAAAAGTGGAAAATATGGACAAATAATTTAAAGGTTATTTTTAAATAAATGGATGGGACCCTGGGATTCGACAAAAGTCAAAAAACAAAGACTAAAATGCATTCATTGTTTTCAAAAACAGCATTAAGAAATGAATTCGAGTTTTTCTCGAAATGATTGACAATTCAAAAACAAATTGATTAATAAAAATGCTTTGATCAACAAAGAAAAAACAACAAAAAAAATGACGGAACCTCTCAACAGCAAAATCCCACAAAATCCCCTCACTTTTCACTTTCTAAATTCCATCGGCGGCAATGTTGAATTTGAAATTGGGGCCAAAATTTGCAATAATAATGGTGCCAGGTTCATGCAGAGTAACACACGGAAACAAATCGGCCACAAAATCGACTAACAAGCCGGTAGTTTCTGCAAAAATAATGGAAATTAATTAGTTAATTCAATTAATTTTTTGGTTTCTTTCTACCCAAACAGCCTTTATTTTGAAAAATTTTAAAATTAGAGTGACTTTTTAGTCCATATAAATACATATTTTATCGTTTTTAAGAATAAATCAATATTTCCTTTCAAGAAAAATGCAATATTTTAGGCATTTTCCCGAAAATCTCGAAGAAATTTAATATTCTTTAATATTTTAGGCACTTTTGCCCAAAATTTTTAAAGAAAAAAAGGGAAAAAAAAAGAAGCAAAAAATATACATACCCTTACAAATTATAAATCAAAAAATTTTCAAACCAAAAATGCACCCCTCCTAAACAATGACTTTTTCAATTGATTTTATAAAAATTAAAATTCCATTAATTTTTATTTATTCTTTTTCTTTGCTCACCCAAACGCTGTCCATTTCTTGTGTAAATGATTTGGCCTGTTGCCAAATTGAGGCCGCATCCGACGACGTTGCCGACATCAATTTCGGGCTGTCCTTCGATGACAGGACGCCCATTGTCGGTGTGCGAACATCCATCGACCTCGTGACCCCAAAATTGGCCATTGCTTTGGTATGCATAAGTGCCTTCATAATATCCAAGGCATGCGTCCTTCAATGGCATTTATTTGGTCGCAAGTCCAATGTGAACATATCTAAATATAAAATTTTTAAAGCAAAACACGCTTCTAAAGCATTTTGAAGCTCAACTTTATTTATTTATTTAACTCACCGATCGTTCCCCAAAATGGTCAACATGGTCACTTCGTAGTAGAAAATGCCGAGTTTTCCTTTTGGAATTGGCTGTTCGGCGAGGGCAGAGCGATATCCGCCTGAAAAGAGAAGGTAATGCAATTGTGAACTCTTCCCATAAACTTTTTAATCAAATCACTTTAACAGAATAATCATTTTACCCCCTTTCTTTCCAAAATGTAGGCCAATCAATCGATCGGGCCCAATGACCGCGAATTCACTTGGCACACCAGCGGAATTCCATCGATTTTGAGGGGTTAGCCCTAAAAAAATATTATTTTATTATCAAAATCTTTAAATACCATTTCCCTTTTGGGCCGGCCGGTCATAGCCATAAAAAGTGGCACTTTTTGATTTGGTTATGAAAAAAGTATGTTAAAAAGCGGTTGCAAATTTCTATGCAATGAATACTTCAACATGATTAGAGCACTTTGATAGGTAAAAATGGTCTCTGTAGCTTTTCATACCGGCGAGATAAAAATTCCCGAAACCGGTTTGTCGTTTTTAAACCGGTTTGGAGTGGAGATAGCGGCGCGACACCAGCGGTGTAAATGAACGACCATCGATTCGTTCCCCACCTACGATTCGTTCCCCACCTACGATTCGTTCCCCTCGAAAAAAATAAAAAAATTACCAAAGTCCATAAAAAGGGTTTATAGGGGGTATACGGGGGCATAGAATCCGAATATCACTTTCATTTCGACCAATTTCGAACCCCGGACCTAAATTCGAACAATTTTCAAAAAAAATTTTTTTGTTCGAAACCGATTTTTTGTAACAAAATCGTTTAAAAGCATGTTCGTTCGATCTTCCGTCCGTCCGTACATGCATTTTGAACCATTTCAACGACTTAAAAAAAAATTTTTTTTTTGGAAAAAACATTTTTTTCGATCAATTTGTTCGAATTCGGGTCCGGGGTTCGACATACGTAAAAACGGAGCTCGGGTACGTGTTCTAGCACCAGTTTTATACGATTTTTTGAGGTTTAAAGGCATTTTTGTGGAGGGGAACGAATCGTTACAAAGGGAACGAATCGTTACAAAAGGAACGAATCGTAGGTGGGGAACGAATCGTAGGTGGGGAACGAATCGTAGGTGGGGAACGAATCGTAGGTGAACGAATCGGTGGGGAACGAATCGATATTTTACCGGTGTAAATGTAGAAAAGCTTATTCTGCATCGAATACAAAAAATCCCATCCGAATTCGACTTTTATGAATTTTTACTGTTAAGAAATGACAGTGAAACGACAAATTGTTTTTATTTGTTTTCAAGCCAAAAAATGGACATTCAAAAAATTCATAAAATCACCATGAGTTGGTTGACGAATCCGGTCGTGAAAATTATACGGTATGAAAAGCTACAGCGATCGTTTATACCTATCAAAGTGCTCTACTCATATAGGAGTATTGCATATAGAAAAAATTAAAAAGTTGCAACCGCTTTTAAATTTTGTTTTTTCAGAAAAAGAATGGCACACAAAAGTTGTAAAAAATGCACACAAAGCCCCTCTCGTTAGCCTACCATCACCGGGCAATTTGGTCGCGGTCCGTCGCTTAGTTGGGAATTGCAGCGGGTACAGTTCGGGCAGAGCGGCGCTCGGATGGCAATGGTACAGCAACACGCTCATCATCTCGTCCTTTGTCAGCACTCCGGATGGCACTGTCAAAAGCAAAACTTCAATCCCAAATTTTGAAGTGGGAATTATGAAAATAGATTAGGTATATTTGGCATTTTAAATTCTAAATTGTGTCAAATCCTAAGGGTTGGCTACCAATATTCTCAGAAAAATCCTCTTTTGGAACGAGCGGAAAACGAATTTTGTAAAGTGCCGTGCCGAGCATTGCGCGTCTATTCGCCGCCGAACACTCGCTCCCATTTTGACGGCATTTCTCGTCCGCCCAGCGAAGTGCCTAATTATTTTAAGGAAATATAAACATTAATTTTTTAAATTAAAACAATTTCAATTTGTTTTATTTATTTATTTTCACAACTTACGGCATTCCAAATTGCAATTTCTTCGCTGATCATCAACTCGTCACGGTCCAGAATTTCGCACAACAATTTTTGATCAATTTGCAAAAATGCTTCCGATATAATCAAAGCGTCCGCATTCACATCGATGTGCTTCAAGCAACGGCGAGCAAAGTCCCAAAATAATTAAATAATTAATAATGGTTGTTTAAAAAAAACAATAAAATAAATTTAGGCTTAAAAATCAGTTATAATTTGGGTTCCCCCCCCCCCACCTCTTCTCCAAGAAAGCGAGTCTGGGCAAACGCGAAGAAAATATTGTTCAGCACCGGTATGGGAAAGTCCAAACACAAATCGACAAGTTCAGGAAGATTATATTTTTTAGCTTAAATTAAAAATTTGAAAACCAAAAATGTAAAAATGCATAAAAATTTTATGACCCGCATAAAGCACAGCGATTGCATTGTCCCCATTCAGTCCACTCACATCGTCCACATAAATGAAGCTGAGCATCGCCTTGAACGCCCCCACCTCCACGTCCGGCACCTCCACGGGTTTAGTCCCTTCCGAAAGGTCTAAAAAATTTATTTTTGAAAAATTTTTAATTTTTTTTCGGCTTCTTACCCCTCCCCCTCCCCCAAACTTTTGCATTTCTGGCATCAAAAGGGAACATTGCCTCAAAAACGTCAGAGGCCGCCATCAGAATCGCTTTATGTGCTGGCAGAAGCTTAACAAAATTAAAAAATTGAATTATAATTAATAAAAGTGAAAACTATCATTAAAAAAGTTAAAAAAGTAATTGAAATATCATTAATTAAAGTAATTGAAATATAATTAATTAAAGTAATTGAAATATCATTAATTAAAGTAAGTGTTTCACTATTTTTCAGAACTCGCCTCCTTTTCGTCTCCTCCCCCCACCAAAAAGTAAACGTCCGCCCCATTGCCCGTGTCCAGCAAATGCTTCATACGGCCAACCGAAGAATTTGGTTTTTGCATTTCACAAAATTATATTTTAAATACGTCTGGAAAAAATAGAAATGAATCCTTTGCCAGCATAAATGCAATAAAAACCAAAAATGCACCTCTAAAAACCGAGACTTTAATTTCCAAAAGCAAGCCCTAAAGATTTAATTTTTCTTAACTAATAATGCAGACTTGACAAAAAAAACAGGAGGATTCTAACTGAAAGTCGGATTTGTTCTAACTGCAAAAGACGATGTGGAATACGCTTTAGTCTAGAGACCGGACCAAATACAAATATTTGGAATATTTGAAATAGTAAACCAAATTGTTTCCAAATATTTGTTTGGCCAAATTTTCAAAAAACCAAATAAAGCGAAAAGTTATTTGTGTTTAAAGCGCCATAATATTATTGCGTGTTGTCCTAACCAATCAATAAATAATCGATGATGAGAAAAGGAAAGGAAATGGGAGGTCAGAGAAGCAAAGTAGCAGTGTTGAGTGATGGAACGAGAGCCCGGTAAAATAAATTTCCGGGAACGGAATTTTAAATTTAACGGGAACGGAATTTTAAATTTAACGGGAACGGGATTCCCGCGTTTTTCCCGTTCCCGTTAAATTCCCGTTCAATTTTTCACAGGAATTCCGGCGGGATCGAGAAAAATTTAATTTAAAAAAATTCGAACATTTTTTTGGTAAAATTCCGGAATATGGGGACCTCGCCAAATTGGACGAATTATATATATCAATCGACTCCACGCTAAGCCTAATGGACTAAGAAGTCGCTTTAATTGTAACATTTTTCGAAATAAATGCGAATTAGCTCGTGATTGCGGGACCAAATAAATACATACATCCAACTGGAAAAAAATATTGAAATTAATTTTGAGCCCGCAGAAATGCAATAAAAACCAAAAATTTTTTCAAAAGAATTAGGGGCTTGAATTTCTAGTAATTTGGACAAAGCTACACATTTTTATAGATTGACAGAAAAAAATTTTATTTTCTGATTAAACAAAAAAACGGATGCACAGAACAACACACGAACATATACCTACAAACAAATGCACTTTTAATTTCTGATTTCTTAATGAAAAGCTAAAAGAGATTTTAGATAGGGTGCGTTCACTTCCAAATTACTCTCGTTGCCTGACTCTCCCTCTCTTCTTTTAGCACACTATTTCTTCAAATAAATTGCGTTTTTGATGAGAATTCATTACAGAATTCTGATGCCACAAATAGCCAAAATCTAGTCAGTTTATTCATAAAATTTTCAAAAATTTAATCATCTTTAAGAAATGGTCCTAATTGAAGTAAAAAGAAAAAATTTTTATATGTAAATTAAAGGCATTTCAGAAAATTTTTTTTTAAAATATGGAATTTTAAAAATTTTCATTTTTTGGTGGTAGAAATTTTTAAGCGTGAAAAAGTCAATTTTTTTTAGGGGTGCATTTTTTGAAAATTTTTAAAAAGTCGATTTTTTTTGCATTTTTCTTAAGGAATTTTTTGGCGAAATATGTGCTAAAACTCAGAAAAAGCTTAAAATATGTCAGTAAATATGTTTCTGGTTTCCGCGTAGGTTCTACTCCCCTACTAAAAATCCATCCACGCTAAATCAAAGATTCTGTCTCTTGGGCACATATTGTTCCAAAGCAAATGTATAAAAGCAACAATTTATCCAAAACAATTAAAGTTAACCAAACAAATTCAAACGCAAAAAAACGAAAATGTTTTAAAAAAAAGAAAATTGCAAATTTTGTTATTAAATATTAAAATTCATCGAAACCAAAACAACCAAATCTTTTTTCAGTTTCTTCTAGGCCTCAAGGGCGACGTTGAATTTGAAGTTTGGCCCAAAGTTGGCTTCGATTTTGGCGCCAGGAAAGAGCAGCGTAACACACGGGAACAAATCGAAAGAGTCGACGAATAAATTGGCAGTGTCTGAAAACGATTAAAAGCAATTAAAATGTAAGCATTTGCCGACAAACGAATAAATTGCCATTATTCCACTCTTTTAAAGCATTTTTTGCTCACACAAACGGCGTCCATTTTTTGTGTAAATTATTTGGCGTGTTGCCAAATTGACGCCGCAGCCGATGACGTCGCCTTTGGCAAATTTGGGCTTTCCTTCGCTGTAAGCGCGACGAGCAAACAATTGGCGCCAAACATTGGGACCCGAAAAAGTGCCATTGCCAGAAAAAGTGCCATTGCCCGAAAAAGCGCCATTGCTTCCGTACGCGTAAGGGGAGCCGCCGCCACCATAATGCCCATGCGACGGCATACCCCAGTCCATTGGGGATTTGCCAGCCCTAAAAGTCACAAAATGTTTTTATCCAAGAAAAAGTTGAGGACTAAATTGGAGTTACGCCGGGGTCGGAGAATAAAATTCCCATTTTGGGACTGATCACCCCAAATATTTGATCAAAAATGTCTTTTTTCTCACCCGCCGAAAGCACCGTTTGGAACATTATAATAATTAGTGCGATGACGACCGGCTTCAACGGCATTATGACCAGCAAAAATGCCGCAGCTTCCGTATGCATAGGTGCCTTTGTATTGTCCAACGCAGCCGTCCAATGGCATTTGTTTTGTGGCGAGTCCAACGAACACATCGCTAAACACAAAACAAAAAAAAACTCAACTTTTGTGTTTATTATTTAAAACATTTTTAGTTTAATATTAATTAATTGAACAAATTGTCCCCAAAACTCACTGCACATCTTTGCTGGTGATCGCCACTTCGTAGTAAAAAATGCCAAAATGATTTTTAGGGATTGGCCATTTAGCAAGCACAGAGCGCGCTGAATAGCCAGTGCATCGGTCGTCAAAGTAAAAGCGAGCGCCTGAAAATTGAGTACTGAAATTGAGTACCGTCAATTTGTAATTAAAGAAATTGAGTCAAATCAAACAAATTGCGTCACCGCCGCTTAAAACATTTAAAATAAAATTTGCTTTATTTTTATTTACCATTAAAAGGTTGTCCATTGTGTTCGATAATCAATCCATTGGACCAAAACAGCGAAAGGTCCCGATGACACGCAAGCGGATCCCAACGATTTTGGGGAATCAGTCCTAAAATTATATTTTAAATTAAAATGTGCGCAACTTTTTTTCGAATTTTCAGAAGATTTTCATAATATTTTATCTGGTATTTAAAATAAGAAAAATTTACGCGAATTTTTAATTAATATTTAAATTCAGCCCGCATCTTTTGGCGTGCATTTTGGTCCAAAAAAAGTCCTTTTTAAAAGGGTGCCTTTTTAGTCTAAAAATAGACATTTTCCATTTTTTACAACGAGTTCTCATCTGTTTGGAATTTAAGAAAATTATAAAAAAATGTTATCAAAAAAACAGCAAGAAATATTTACGATTATTATTATTAATAATCATTAGGCGGAAATGACAATTAAAATGTTACCGTTCATTTTGCGATTGAATTCAATTTGGTCATTCTTTTGACGTTGTTACAACTCGTCCAGCTTTGCCTGCACTCCGAAAAACTGTTCAAACGGAACTGAAAACGAAACGGAATAAAAATGTTCAAAATTATTACAAAATTCCAAAAATTTGGCCAAAAATCTCAAACATTTGGCCTTAATTTATAACAAATTGCGTTATTTTACCCGTCTCTTTCTGTGCCACGGTCAACGCGGCAACCAATTGCTGCAACTCGACAATTTGGGCACAAAGTTCATTTTGGTTGTTGTCCTGGCGCGGTTCCTGCTGTTGTTTCTGCTCCAACTCGGCAACATTCGCTTGGAAAGCCTGCAAAGAAAAGCAAATTTGTGTTGCATTTGTTTAAATTAGAGTAAGCCGTGACCGGCACTGGTACTGAAGTCTCCAATTTTTGGGACTGAATTTCTCCCTTATAAAATCCCGGGTTCCCCAAAAATCCCGGTCCCGGCGCCTACTCTAGTTTAAATCATGGGTGCCAACAAAAAAATTTGAGCAAAATAAGGACAGTGAATGTCAAAAAAAAGATTCGGCTGGTTAACCTACAAAATATTTAAAAATGCAATACATTTTTAAATATTCGCTTCAAAAATTTTCTCATTTTGAATAAAGGATCAAAATATTTGAAATTTACATAATTCAAAAAATAAGAAAGAGGCCTCAAATAAGGGCAAATCCTACAAATAAGGACATTTTAATTTACATGATCCAGGACCCTCCAAATAAGGACAAATCTTACAAATAAGGACAGTGGCATCCCGGGTTTAAATATTTTAGAGCTATTTACAATTGTCAAACATTGGCACTTCGTTAAATGCCCTTATCCAATTCCAAAAACACTACCAATTCGTCCGAATTTGCGAGCCCACCACTGTCGTCCTGCCGATGTTCTCCTGCTGCACTTGACCCATCACCACTATTGTTATTTTCTTCATTTTCGTTTTCGGTGTCCAAATTGTCGGCATTGTTAATTTCTGAAAATTGAAATTAAAATAAGCGTGGGTAGGATAGAATGATTCTCTGTTTGTACTTATTTAATAGGGTCAAACAGTCATATACTGCATTTTTAAGCATTTTTATCTATAATGTTTTTTTATTATTATTTATTATTTAGGAAATGAATTTTATTTGCTTTTTTACCATTTGATTGAGTCACAAAATCGAAACTGGTGCCACTTGAGGCCAGCGAATTTGGCGTCTGCCGTCGCTCCAACTCGGCAATTCTGGCACGCAAAAGTTGCATTTCCTCGCTCGGCTCCATATTAAAATAAGACGCCCACAAAGTTTCTGCAAATTAAATAAATTAAAAACAAATTAACAAATAAAATTTGGGTATTTAGCTGCAAATTAAATAAATTTCAAAACAAATTAACAAATAAAATTGAAGGTATTTAAGTTCTTACCCTTAGCATCTTCTTCATATGTGAGTGCTTTGATTGATTCGGTTGAAATTGACATGATAAAATAAACTATTATTTTATTGGCGTACAATTCTATAACACAAAAAAAGAATAATCGCAATATTTTTAGTGTTTTTATTATCAGTTTTAAATATAGATGGTGTACGGGGTTAGAAGTGTCGGGGTCCGGGTAAACGCTCAAAAAATAACCTAAATTTGCGGGCTCGGGGTCTCAACCTTAGTTTTAAAAGTTGTTTAGTCTAAAAAAGAAAAATGTTTAATATTTAATTAACTATCTCATAAAGTGATTTTTGAATGATAACAAATGTTTCGGGTTGTGTGTGGATTATTCTTATTTATAGACAGAAGAATTTATTTTCTGATTTGCTTCGAGCAAAATGGTGACCCAACCCAAGCCAACAAACGGAGGAGAGACGACCAACAGACCGACGGACGGACGGCTCAAAAAGTTGTGATGGGAATTAATAAATATAAAATAAATAAATCAATTTGAATTATTCTGTAATTTGGTCAAAAAAATGACATAAAGTCAATTTAAATCTTCTATACTTTGGTCAAAAAATGACATAAAGTCAATTTAAATCTTCTATACTTTGGGCAAAAAATGACATAAAGTCAATTTGAATCTTATGTAATTTGGTCAAAAAATGACATAAAGTCAATTTGAATTTTCTGTAATTTGGTCAAAAAATGACATAAAGTCAATTTGAATTTTCTGTAATTTGGTCAAAAAATGACATAAAGTCAATTTGAATTTTCTGTAATTTGGTCAAAAAATGACATAAAGTCAATTTGAATTTTCTGTACTTTGGTCAAAAAATGACATAAAGTCAATTTGAATTTTCTGTAATTTGGTCAAAAAATGACATAAAGTCAATTTGAATTTTCTGTAATTTGGTCAAAAAATGACATAAAGTCAATTTGAATTTTCTGTAATTTGGTCAAAAAATGACATAAAGTCAATTTGAATTTTCTGTACTTTGGTCAAAAAATGACATAAAGTCAATTTGAATTTTCTGTAATTTGGTCAAAAAATGACATAAAGTCAATTTGAATTTTCTGTAATTTGGTCAAAAAATGACATAAAGTCAATTTGAATTTTCTGTAATTTGGTCAACAAATGACATAAAGTCAATTTGAATCTTCTATACTTTGGTCAACAAATGACATAAAGTCAATTTGAATTTTCTGTGCTTTGGTCAAAAAATGACATAAAGTCAATTTGAATCTTCTATACTTTGGTCAACAAATGACATAAAGTCAATTTGAATTTTCTGTAATTTGGTCAACAAATGACATAAAGTCAATTTGAATCTTCTATACTTTGGTCAACAAATGACATAAAGTCAATTTGAATTTTCTGTAATTTGGTCAAAAAATGACATAAAGTCAATTTGAATTTTCTGTAATTTGGTCAACAAATGACATAAAGTCAATTTGAATCTTCTATACTTTGGTCAACAAATGACATAAAGTCAATTTGAATCTTCTGTGCTTTGGTCAACAAATGACATAAAGTCAATTTGAATTTTCTGTAATTTGGTCAACAAATGACATAAAGTCAATTTGAATCTTCTATACTTTGGTCAACAAATGACATAAAGTCAATTTGAATTTTCTGTAATTTGGTCAAAAAATGACATAAAGTCAATTTGAATCTTATGTAATTTGGTCAAAAAATGACATAAAGTCAATTTGAATTTTCTGTAATTTGGTCAAAAAATGACATAAAGTCAATTTGAATTTTCTGTAATTTGGTCAAAAAATGACATAAAGTCAATTTGAATTTTCTGTAATTTGGTCAAAAAATGACATAAAGTCAATTTGAATTTTCTGTACTTTGGTCAAAAAATGACATAAAGTCAATTTGAATTTTCTGTAATTTGGTCAAAAAATGACATAAAGTCAATTTGAATTTTCTGTAATTTGGTCAAAAAATGACATAAAGTCAATTTGAATTTTCTGTAATTTGGTCAACAAATGACATAAAGTCAATTTGAATCTTCTATACTTTGGTCAACAAATGACATAAAGTCAATTTGAATCTTATGACATAAAGTCAATTTGAATCTTCTATACTTTGGTCAACAAATGACATAAAGTCAATTTGAATCTTATGACATAAAGTCAATTTGAATCTTCTGTAAAAATTTGTACGAAACAAAAAGCCTAGGTTTCCGCTTCTTTAATAAAATTTTTATTCAACATATTTCTGACTAGGCACAATATATGCAAATATAATATTTATAATTGATAAGGTTAAATTTTTTTTTTTGCGCTGTATTTTCTAAAATATTTTTGTGGGTGAAGGGGGGGGGGGAAATCGCAATATTATGAAATTTAAGGGTCAAACGCAATTTTTTGACCAAAATTTTTTGAGAATGTTTTACTACTGGGGGGGGGGGAGTCCTTCCCCAGTAGAAAAAACAAAATTTTCAAAAAAAATTAGCATTTTTTGAAAATTTCTTAACAAAATTAAGCTCAGAATTCTGTAATGAATTCTCATCAAAAACGCAATTTATTTGAAGAAATAGCACTAGAAAAAGAGAGAGGCAGATGGTGAGAGTAATTTGGACATCAACGACCCCCATCTAAAAATTATTGTAGTTACTTTTTTTGAAGAAATTGTGTACTAAAAAGAGAGTGAGTCAGGTGACGAGAGTAATTTGGGCGTCAACGCACCCTATCAAACAATTGTTACTGCTTTTACATAAAGTTCCAGAAATTGAACGGTTCATTGGCTATTTATAGTCCTAGTAAGGTACTTGCTTGGACTCTCCACAAAAGTGGATCAACAAATTTTGGAATTGTCTGACCGAAAGGTTGGACTTAAATTTAATATTTTGGAATTGTCTGATCGAAAGGTTGGACTTAAAAATTTACTTTTTCAAACGCAGAAAAAAGCTTCACGGCAATTATTTTTACTCATTTTTACGACATCATTTAGGATTTTTACTACAAATTTAACTTTTGAAGAGAGACAGATGGTAAGAGTAATTTGGACATCAACGCACCCCATCTAAAAATTATTGTAGTTACTTTTTTGAACATTTATTTTTTGAAAAAATAGTGTGCTAAAAAGAGAGTGAGTCAGGCGACGAGAGTAATTTGGTGCATCAACGCACCCTATCAAACAATTGTTACTGCTTTTACATAAAGTTCCAGAAATTGAACGGTTCGTTGATCGGCCATACACCGTTGAAAAGACAGCAAATTTTTGGACAGTCTTACCGAAAGGTTGGACTTAAGGTTTTTTCCAATAAATTCCGAAATTCGTTTTTAGAAGACGTAAACAAATTGGCACATTTCAAACAAAAAAAGAGAGAATACAAACATTCGTCTCTTGCTTTCAGAATTTTTCTGGGAATGAGATCACCGGGAAAATTTTTGAATTTTTGTAAGAAATTTCGGTAAAAAAATTTACAAAAATAAATTAAAAAAAAGATCGAAAATCAAAAATTGAATAAAAACGCCTAAAAAAGCACAAAATTTTGGGTGGCCATTTGTCCAAAGTGTAACCTTCATTCAAATTTTTATACATAAGATAAGCTTCAACTTATGTATGTTTAGTAAGTGCATTTATAACGGGTAAATAATGTTCATATTTTTAATAAAAACTAAATTTTTAGAAATGCTTGCAAATTTAAGCCTAAAACTTTTAGCTTTATATTTCCATTAAATTATTAATCAATCAAATGTATCAGAACCCAGGACCAGTGTTTTCCTGGTTCAATTTTTTCTGACGGTTCCGCGGTTCCGGTTCCAAAGCGGGTCCGGATTTTCGCGGTTCCGGTTTCCGAAGCGGTTCCGGATTTTCGCGGTTCCGGAAACCGGTTCCGGTTCCAAATTCCAAAAATTTATAAATGTGGCCAAAAATATTTTTAAAAACCAAAAAATGCAAAAAAAAAACATTTTTAGGCGTAATATTTGATGGCAAAACTTAGTGTTCCTATTTTAAGAAAAAGGAGCGGTTCATTGGCTATTTATAGTCCTAGTAAGGTACTTGGACTCTCCACAAAAGTGGATCAACAAACAAAAAATAGACGCCGTTTGGGTGAAAATAAAAAAGTTTTGAAATGTTATTTGGAGGGCTTCTACTTTTAGGATTTAACTTATTTTTTCTGCTGCTTTTTCTTGACGAGTTCAAAAAACATGTTTTTTAAGTCGAAAATTTCGTCGTTTTAACGATCCTTTTCGGTCCTAAAAATACCTATTTTGGGGTTTTCGATCCTAAAATAGAACCGATCCTATTTCGGTTATTTGAAGATTTTTGGAGCCTATTTTGGCGACTTTTTAAAAATTTTTAATAAATCAAAAAAATAGAAATTATACAACAAAAAAAAACCGAGTTAGGGGACTCTCTGGGTCTAAGCTTTGACTCCTACATGAACTTTTGTGCCTATTTCGACCTTTTTTCAATAAATTTCTTAAGAAAATAAAATAAAATTTAAAATTTTTCTTGCTTTAAAAATGCAATAAAATTCGAATTTTTTCTTCATAGAATTTCGTGCCTTTTTAGCGCCTTATGAACCAGGTTTTTGATCCTATTTTGGCACTTTTCCTATTTAGGATCCTATTTTGGCACTTTTCCTATTTAGGATCCTATTTGAGATTTTTCGGCCCGCTTTTTGAGGCGTCTGACTTTGTAAAATTTTTAGAAACCACTCCAATATTTGGATTTTGTTTCTTTTTTTTAATTCAATGATTATAAATTGTTTTTTTATTTGTTTTTTGCAGAAACTACCGGGTTGTCTGTCTCTGCTGCCGATTTATTTCCGTCTGTTACATTTAATGGAACCGAGACACCACGGGGTGGATGCGCTTGGGTAGTGAAACCCAGGCATGGACAGGATATCCGGATATCCGGATATCCGCGGATAATCCGGATATGGATGGATACGGATACGGAATTTCAAAAAATGTACGGATACGGATGGACACGGATATGAAAGTCAAATCCGTGGATATCCGCGCATATCCGTATATTTGAGTACCAAGGTTTTTATAATCATTTTTGAATTTTGCCAAGGAAGGGCGGTGGTCTTTCATACTTTTTGACAAAAAATTTTACCTTTTTTTACAACATTCACTCCAAATAAAACGATGGTTTAGTGGTTTGTCTCTGCGACGCGTCAAATTTTGTGTCCGGGTTCGAACCCGCTTGAGTACATCTACTTATTTATCGTTTTGCCTCGAGTCACAAAACCGCTTCACCCATTAATAAAATGTTTTTTAATAAATTTCCAAATTTTTTTCAATTAAAATGAGTGCAAAAAAAGCATTCTTGAAAAAAATTCATCACATCTTGCTGAATTTTTGCTTCAATTTCTAAATCAATATTGCCAATTTTTGTAAAAATTCTCCCGTCGGCGCCTGTCGGCAGTGCCGGACCCTTACCACTCCTAAAAGCTTCAAAAAAGTGCCATATTTTTACATTTTTGGTTTAAAATCTCTTAACAAATTGAGTCAAAAGATCAAAATTTTCTCGGCGGCGCCTATCGGCACCGCCGACCCTCCCTTGAAATTTCTTAAAAAAATCCCAAAATTTTTTACGACGGCGCCTGCCGGCACCGTCGGGCCCTCCTTCCCAGAAAAAAATTAGATTTTTTGAAAAAAGGGCACTACCCGTACCCGCAATCTCAATCTCATGCTGACAATGATGCCGAAGGTGAAGATCAACAATAACATATGTACTGGGAAAAAAAATTAGTAATTTTTGGTTTAAAAAATTGAAAAAAATTTTCACAGCGGATATGGCGGATATCCGCGGATTGGATACGGATATGATTTTCGAAAAATGAGACGGATACAAACGGATACGGATACAAAAGGCACGGATAATCCGGATACGGATTTTAAAATTTGTATCCATGTCCATGCCTGGTGAAACCCCATTTTTCTTTAATCAATTTTTTTCTTTTTCTTTAAGCATACGACCGATGGTTTTTAAGTTTTGTTCTCAACATTTGTTTGATTAAATTTTGTTGTTTTTGAATTAAGAATATTTTCTAGTAGAAATTCAAATTGCTTAGCTTTACATTTTGTATGTAGAAAAAACTCTCAACCAATTTCATTAGCAAATATCGTTAAACTGGACCTCGCCGCTTTTTAAAAAACATCAAAAACTACCGATTTTAAGTTGCGATTCTCTCATCAAATGGAGTCAAAAATTTAAAATTTTAAAATGCTTAATTTTGAGAAAATGTGATCAAATTTCTTAACAAAAAATGCAAACATTTTCCCGGCTCTCCATACCAAAAAAGTTAAAAGATTTTTAATACCCGTACCCGCAATTTCAGTCTGATGCCTTTTTATTTTAAATTTTAGCAAAAATTAGACAAATTTAGCTCATTTTACTCATTCCACACCAAATCAAAATTCTGTCTATTGGGCACATATTGTTCCAAAGCAAATGCATAAAAGCGACAATTTATCCAAAAAAATTAAAGTTAACCAAACAAACAAATCAAACGCGAAAAAAAAAACGAAAATGTGTTTAAAAAAAGAAAATGCCAAATTTTGTTATTGAATATTAAATTAATCGAAACCAAAACAACCAAATCTTTTTTCAGTTTCTTCTAGGCCTCAAGGGCGACGTTGAATTTGAAGTTTGGCCCAAAGTTCGCTTCGATTTTTGCGCCAGGAAAGAGCAGCGTAACACACGGGAACAAATCGAAAGAGTCGACGAATAAATTGGCAGTGTCTGAAAATGGTTAAAAGCAATTAAAATGTAAGCATTTGCCGACAAACAGTTGGGGATCCTCGAGAATCTTGATCTATAGTCTCGACTCGAAACATTTCTCGGTTTTTTTGGTCTCGATCTCGAGGTCATTTCTTTGTCTCGGTAAATTTCAAGTCTCGAGCTTCCTACAAACAGTGCACTTTCGAGGCTTAAAATTTACCGAGACCAAGAAAGGACCCCGAGACTCTAGACCGAAATCCAAAAAAAAACCCGAGAAATATCTCGACTCGAAAACGAAACTTTCAAGCAGGCATAACTTGTCTAAGAATAAATTGCCCTTTTTATTCCCGCTCTTTTTTGCTTTCTTTCTCACCCAAACGGCGTCCATTTTTTGTGTAAATTATTTGGCGTGTTGCCAAATTGACGCCGCAGCCGACGACGTCGCCTTTGGCAAATTTGGGCTTTCCTTCGCTGTAAGCGCGACGAGCAAACAATTGGCGCCAAGCATTGGGAACCGAAAAAGTGCCATTGCCCGAAAAAGTGCCATTGCCCGAAAAAGTGCCATTGCCCGAAAAAGTGCCATCGCTTCCGTACGCGTAAGGGGAGCTGCCGCCACCATAATGGCCATGCAACGGCGGCATCCCCCAGCCCATTGGGGATTTACCAGCCCTAAAAGTTAAGAACAGTTTTTATCCAACAAAAAGTTGAGGACCAAATTGGAATTAAGCCGGGGTCGGAGACTGAAATTCCCATTTGGGACTGAGCCGGCCCTTTCCAAAAAATCAAACATTTTTACTCACCCGCCGAAAGCACCGTTTGGAGCATTATAATAATCAGTGCGATGACGACCGGCTTCAATGGCATTATGACCAGCAAAAATGCCGCAGCTTCCGTATGCGTAGGTGCCTTTGTATTGTCCAACGCAGCCGTCCAATGGCATTTGTTTGGTGCCGAATCCGACGAAAACATCGCTAAACTCAACTTTTGTGTTTATTACGGACGACACCCAACTCGAACACCCCAACTCGCTACTTTTTTCCTTATAATCTTTTCAAAGTCACCTAAATCAAATATTTTTAATATGATTCGAAAGCTTGCAATTAGTAGAAGCTATCAACAAGCAAAAGCTAAGCAATTGGACAAATTTCAAATAAGTAATGCAAGTAAAACTTCCGTAACTATTTTTCTGATTTCCAATCGCGCTAAACAAAACAAAGAAAACTCAACTTTTGTGATTATTATTTAAAATGTACATATTTAAAACATTTTTAGCGAGTTGGATTAATACTGTTTATTACATATTCTCCCCCAAACTTACTGCACATCTTTGCTGATGATCGCCACTTCGTAATAAAAAATGCCAAAATGATTTTTAGGAACTGGCCATTTAGCGAGCACAGAGCGCGCTGAATAGCCAGTGCATCGGTCGTCGAAGTAAAAGCGATCGCCTGAAAATTGAGTACTGAAATTGAGTACCGTCAATTTAAAACAAATTCCGCCACCGCTTAAAATATTTAAAATAAAATTTGCTTTATTTTTATTTACCATTAAAAGGCTGTCCATTGTGTTCGATAATCAATCCATTGGACCAAAACAGCGAAAGGTCCCGGTGACACGCAAGCGGATCCCAACGATTTTGGGGAATCAGTCCTAAAAATATTTTAAAAAATGAAATTCCATAGACATTTTGACCTCAATTCTTTACAACAAATTCATCTGTTTGGAATTTAACAAAAATTATTGAAATGTTAACAAAAAAACAGCAAGAAATATGTATATTTTACCGTTCATTTTGCGATTGAATTCCATTTGGGCATTCTTTTGGCTTTGTTCCAAGTCGTACAGCTTTGCCTGCACTTGCGAAAACTGTTCAAATGGAACTGAAAACGAAAAAGAATTTATAAAATGTTCAATCACAAAATCCCAAAAATTTGGCCTTAATTTATAACAAATTGCTTTATTTTACCCGTCTCTTTCTGTGCCACGGTCAATGCGGCAACCAATTGCTGCAACTCGACAATTTGGGCACAAAGTTCATTTTGGTTGTTGTGCTGGCGCGGTTCCTGCTGTTGTTTCTGCTCCAACTCGGCAACATTTGCTTGGAAAGCCTGCAGAGAAAGCAAATTCGTGATAAGGACAATTTACGAAATGTTCAAAAATGCAATAAATTTTTAAAAATTCACTTTGAAATTTTCTCATTTTGAATTTTGGATACAAAATAATATGAAAATCTTAAGGACACCTTTTTTTAATGCCCTTATCCAATTCCAATTCCAACAAACACTACCAATTCGTCCGGATTTGCGAGCCCCCCGTTGTCCTGCCGATGTTGTCCCGCTGCACTTGACCCATCACCATTATTGTTATTCTCTTCAATTTCGTTTTCGGTGTCCAAATTGTCGGCTTCGTTCATGTCTAAACAAAAAAAAGAATCTCGTGGTTAGACTAGAATGATAAAATTCATATTCTGCACATTATTAAGCATGTTTATCTAACGGATTAACTTTTTTTTATTATTTATTATTTAGTAAATGAATTTTATTTGCTTTTTTACCATTTGATTGAGCCACAAAATCGAAACTGGTGGCACTTGAGGCCAGCGAATTTGGCTTCTGCCGTCGCTCCAACTCGGCAATTCTGGCACGCAAAAGTCGCATTTCCTCAGTCGGCTCCTTATGAAAAAAGGTCGTCCACAAAATTTCTGCAAATTATAAAATTTAAAAACAAATTAACGAACAAAATTTAGGTATTTAACTGCAAATTATATAAATTTCAAATGCAAATAATATTTACAATTAATAAACTAAATTTGGGTATTAAAATCCTTACCCATAGCTTCTTCGTGCGTGAGTTCTGGAGTTAATCCGGTAAAAATTGACATGTTAAAATAAACTGTTATTTTTTTGACGTAACAAAAAAAAGACAAGCTAAACACATTAAAAATAAATAAATCGCAATATTTTTAGTGTTTTACTATCAGTTTTAAATGGGGTTGAAACCCCGACGTCGGGGTTTTTCGGGGTGGCACAGTTGGGGTCGGGGTTATCCAAATCAGTCGGGGATGGGGGATCGGGGCTATAAGTGTCGGGGGGGGGGGGAGGCTTTCAAAATGCGGTTTCGGGGACGGGTCGGGGTTTAAATTGTAGTTTTAAAAGTTGTTTAGTCTTAAAAAAAGGAAAATGTTTTTAATATTTATTTAACTATCTCATAAAGTGATTTTTGAATGATAACAAATGTTTCGGAATGTGTGGGGATTATTCTTATTTATAGACAGAAGAATTTATTTCTGATTTGCTTCGAGCAAAATGGTGACCCAACCCAAGCCAACAAACGGAGGAGAGACGACCAACAGACCGACGGACGGACGGCTCAAAAAGTTGTGATGGGAATTAATAAATATAAAATAAATAAATCAATTTGAATTATTCTGTAATTTGGTCAAAAAAATGACATCAAGTCAATTTGAATTTTCTGTTTTTGGTCAAAAATGACATAAAGTTGAATCTTCTGTACTGGTCAAAAAATGACATAAAGTCAATTTGAATCTTCTGTATTTGGTCAAAAAAATGACATAAAGTCAATTTGAATTTTCTGTAATTTGGTCAAAAAAATGACATCAAGTCAATTTGAATTTTCTGTTTTTGGTCAAAAATGACATAAAGTTGAATCTTCTGTACTGGTCAAAAAATGACATAAAGTCAATTTGAATCTTCTGTATTTGGTCAAAAAAATGACATAAAGTCAAGTTGAATTTTCTGTAATTTGGTCAAAAAAAATGACATAAAGTCAAGTTGAATTTTCTGTACTTTGGTCAAAAATGACATAAAGTCAATTTGAATCTTCTGTATTTGGTCAAAAAAATGACATAAAGTCAATTTGAATCTTCTGTATTTGGTCAAAAAAATGACATAAAGTCAATTTGAATTTTCTGTACTTTGGTCAAAAAATGACATAAAGTCAATTTGAATCTTATGTAATTTGGTCAAAAAATGACATAAAGTCAATTCGAATCTTCTGTGCTCCCACCCGGGATTACCATTTTGCCTTTTACTGACTTAACTTTTGAATTTGCTTTCTCACAATTCTCTGCGTTAATATTTTGCTGGGAGCGAATAAAATATTCAAATTTATGATAAAAAGAGATTAATTCCCTTACAAATTAGTGAAGTGAATGCGCTTTCCCCCGTTTTTGGGTCAGCATTTGCTTAAGTTAGTCCATTCAAATATTTTTTATGTAAGTTCATTCAAAACGATTAAATATTCATTTGTTTAAAAAAAATTGTTTTTAAAGAAAAAAATGCAATATTTTAGGCATTTTCCCGAAAATTCTTAAGAAAAATGCAATAAAAACAAAAAATGTACACTTAAAAATCAAAAAAATTTCAAACCAAAAATGCACCATGGCGCCGTTAATTTAATATCGTTGCCTCAGTTCAATTTTCAAATCGGACATGAAATTTTTTGTTGGAAATATGGACTACACCCAGGGATGTGCTCTGTTCTGTTCATTTATCCGAATTTCTGGTCATTTTGGGCACCAGAATTTTGTTTTCTGGTTAATAAAAGGGGGATCAGAATTTTATTTTCTGATTTCTGGTTTTAAAAAGGGGGGGGGGTAGAATTCTATTTTCTGGTTTTTGAAAGGGCGATCAGATGTTTTCTGATTTTTAAAAGGGGACCAGAATTCTGGTTTCTGATTTTTGGTTATTAAAAGGCGATCAAAATTCTGTTTTCTGGTTTTAAAGGGGGGGCCGAATTCTGGTTTCTGGTTTTAAAAGGGGCGGCCGAATTCTGCTTTCTGGTTTTAAAAAGGGGCCGAATTCTGGTTTCTGATTTCTGGTTTTAAAGGGGGGGGGGGCCGAATTCTGCTTTCTGGTTTTAAAAAGGGGCCGAATTCTGGTTTCTGATTTCTGGTTTTAAAAAGGGGGGGGGGGGGTAGAATTCTATTTTCTGATTTCTGGTTTTTGAAAGGGCGATCAGATGTTTTCTGATTTTTAAAAGGGGACCAGAATTCTGGTTTCTGATTTTTGGTTATTAAAAGGCGATCAAAATTCTGTTTTCTGGTTTTAAAGGGGGGGCCGAATTCTGGTTTCTGGTTTTAAAAGGGGCGGCCGAATTCTGCTTTCTGGTTTTAAAAAGGGGCCGAATTCTGGTTTCTGATTTCTGGTTTTAAAGGGGGGGGGGCCGAATTCTGCTTTCTGGTTTTAAAAGGGGCGGCCGAATTCTGCTTTCTGGTTTTAAAAAGGGGCCGAATTCTGGTTTCTGATTTCTGGTTTTAAAGGGGGGGGGCCGAATTCTGCTTTCTGGTTTTAAAAAGGGGCCGAATTCTGGTTTCTGATTTCTGGTTTTAAAAAGGGGGGGGGGGGTAGAATTCTATTTTCTGATTTCTGGTTTTTGAAAGGGCGATCAGATGTTTTCTGATTTTTAAAAGGGGACCAGAATTCTGGTTTCTGATTTTTGGTTATTAAAAGGCGATCAAAATTCTGTTTTCTGGTTTTAAAGGGGGGGCCGAATTCTGGTTTCTGGTTTTAAAAGGGGCGGCCGAATTCTGCTTTCTGGTTTTAAAAAGGGGCCGAATTCTGGTTTCTGGTTTTAAAAGGGGCGGCCGAATTCTGCTTTCTGGTTTTAAAAAGGGGCCGAATTCTGGTTTCTGATTTCTGGTTTTAAAAAGGGGGGGGGGGGTAGAATTCTATTTTCTGGTTTTTGAAAGGGCGATCAGATGTTTTCTGATTTTTAAAAGGGGACCAGAATTCTGGTTTCTGATTTTTGGTTATTAAAAGGCGATCAAAATTCTGTTTTCTGGTTTTAAAGGGGGGGCCGAATTCTGGTTTCTGGTTTTAAAAGGGGCGGCCGAATTCTGCTTTCTGGTTTTAAAAAGGGGCCGAATTCTGGTTTCTGATTTCTGGTTTTAAAGGGGGGGGGCCGAATTCTGCTTTCTGGTTTTAAAAAGGGGCCGAATTCTGGTTTCTGATTTCTGGTTTTAAAAAGGGGGGGGGGTAGAATTCTATTTTCTGATTTCTGGTTTTTGAAAGGGCGATCAGATGTTTTCTGATTTTTAAAAGGGGACCAGAATTCTGGTTTCTGATTTTTGGTTATTAAAAGGCGATCAAAATTCTGTTTTCTGGTTTTAAAGGGGGGGCCGAATTCTGGTTTCTGGTTTTAAAAGGGGCGGCCGAATTCTGCTTTCTGGTTTTAAAAAGGGGCCGAATTCTGGTTTCTGATTTCTGGTTTTAAAGGGGGGGGGGGCCGAATTCTGCTTTCTGGTTTTAAAAAGGGGCCGAATTCTGGTTTCTGATTTCTGGTTTTAAAAAGGGGGGGGGGGTAGAATTCTATTTTCTGATTTCTGGTTTTTGAAAGGGCGATCAGATGTTTTCTGATTTTTAAAAGGGGACCAGAATTCTGGTTTCTGATTTTTGGTTATTAAAAGGCGATCAAAATTCTGTTTTCTGGTTTTAAAGGGGGGGCCGAATTCTGGTTTCTGGTTTTAAAAGGGGCGGCCGAATTCTGCTTTCTGGTTTTAAAAAGGGGCCGAATTCTGGTTTCTGGTTTTAAAAGGGGCGGCCGAATTCTGCTTTCTGGTTTTAAAAAGGGGCCGAATTCTGGTTTCTGATTTCTGGTTTTAAAAAGGGGGGGGGTAGAATTCTATTTTCTGGTTTTTGAAAGGGCGATCAGATGTTTTCTGATTTTTAAAAGGGGACCAGAATTCTGGTTTCTGATTTTTGGTTATTAAAAGGCGATCAAAATTCTGTTTTCTGGTTTTAAAGGGGGGGCCGAATTCTGGTTTCTGGTTTTAAAAGGGGCGGCCGAATTCTGCTTTCTGGTTTTAAAAAGGGGCCGAATTCTGGTTTCTGATTTCTGGTTTTAAAGGGGGGGGGGGCCGAATTCTGCTTTCTGGTTTTAAAAAGGGGCCGAATTCTGGTTTCTGATTTCTGGTTTTAAAAAGGGGGGGGGGGTAGAATTCTATTTTCTGATTTCTGGTTTTTGAAAGGGCGATCAGATGTTTTCTGATTTTTAAAAGGGGACCAGAATTCTGGTTTCTGATTTTTGGTTATTAAAAGGCGATCAAAATTCTGTTTTCTGGTTTTAAAGGGGGGGCCGAATTCTGGTTTCTGGTTTTAAAAGGGGCGGCCGAATTCTGCTTTCTGGTTTTAAAAAGGGGCCGAATTCTGGTTTCTGATTTCTGGTTTTAAAGTGGGGGGGGGCCGAATTCTGCTTTCTGGTTTTAAAAGGGGCGGCCGAATTCTGCTTTCTGGTTTTAAAAAGGGGCCGAATTCTGGTTTCTGATTTCTGGTTTTAAAAAGGGGGGGGGTAGAATTCTATTTTCTGATTTCTGGTTTTTGAAAGGGCGATCAGATGTTTTCTGATTTTTAAAAGGGGACCAGAATTCTGGTTTCTGATTTTTGGTTATTAAAAGGCGATCAAAATTCTGTTTTCTGGTTTTAAAGGGGGGGCCGAATTCTGGTTTCTGGTTTTAAAAGGGGCGGCCGAATTCTGCTTTCTGGTTTTAAAAAGGGGCCGAATTCTGGTTTCTGGTTTTAAAAGGGGCGGCCGAATTCTGCTTTCTGGTTTTAAAAAGGGGCCGAATTCTGGTTTCTGATTTCTGGTTTTAAAAGGCGATCAAAATTCTGTTTTCTGGTTTTAAAGGGGGGGCCGAATTCTGGTTTCTGGTTTTAAAAGGGGCGGCCGAATTCTGCTTTCTGGTTTTAAAAAGGGGCCGAATTCTGGTTTCTGGTTTTAAAAGGGGCGGCCGAATTCTGCTTTCTGGTTTTAAAAAGGGGCCGAATTCTGGTTTCTGATTTCTGGTTTTAAAAAGGGGGGGGGTAGAATTCTATTTTCTGGTTTTTGAAAGGGCGATCAGATGTTTTCTGATTTTTAAAAGGGGACCAGAATTCTGGTTTCTGATTTTTGGTTATTAAAAGGCGATCAAAATTCTGTTTTCTGGTTTTAAAGGGGGGGCCGAATTCTGGTTTCTGGTTTTAAAAGGGGCGGCCGAATTCTGCTTTCTGGTTTTAAAAAGGGGCCGAATTCTGGTTTCTGATTTCTGGTTTTAAAGGGGGGGGGGCCGAATTCTGCTTTCTGGTTTTAAAAAGGGGCCGAATTCTGGTTTCTGATTTCTGGTTTTAAAAAGGGGGGGGGTAGAATTCTATTTTCTGATTTCTGGTTTTTGAAAGGGCGATCAGATGTTTTCTGATTTTTAAAAGGGGACCAGAATTCTGGTTTCTGATTTTTGGTTATTAAAAGGCGATCAAAATTCTGTTTTCTGGTTTTAAAGGGGGGGCCGAATTCTGGTTTCTGGTTTTAAAAGGGGCGGCCGAATTCTGCTTTCTGGTTTTAAAAAGGGGCCGAATTCTGGTTTCTGGTTTTAAAAGGGGCGGCCGAATTCTGCTTTCTGGTTTTAAAAAGGGGCCGAATTCTGGTTTCTGATTTCTGGTTTTAAAAAGGGGGGGGGGGGTAGAATTCTATTTTCTGGTTTTTGAAAGGGCGATCAGATGTTTTCTGATTTTTAAAAGGGGACCAGAATTCTGGTTTCTGATTTTTGGTTATTAAAAGGCGATCAAAATTCTGTTTTCTGGTTTTAAAGGGGGGGCCGAATTCTGGTTTCTGGTTTTAAAAGGGGCGGCCGAATTCTGCTTTCTGGTTTTAAAAAGGGGCCGAATTCTGGTTTCTGATTTCTGGTTTTAAAGGGGGGGGGGCCGAATTCTGCTTTCTGGTTTTAAAAAGGGGCCGAATTCTGGTTTCTGATTTCTGGTTTTAAAAAGGGGGGGGGGGTAGAATTCTATTTTCTGATTTCTGGTTTTTGAAAGGGCGATCAGATGTTTTCTGATTTTTAAAAGGGGACCAGAATTCTGGTTTCTGATTTTTGGTTATTAAAAGGCGATCAAAATTCTGTTTTCTGGTTTTAAAGGGGGGGCCGAATTCTGGTTTCTGGTTTTAAAAGGGGCGGCCGAATTCTGCTTTCTGGTTTTAAAAAGGGGCCGAATTCTGGTTTCTGATTTCTGGTTTTAAAGGGGGGGGGGGCCGAATTCTGCTTTCTGGTTTTAAAAAGGGGCCGAATTCTGGTTTCTGATTTCTGGTTTTAAAAAGGGGCCGAATTCTGGTTTCTGATTTCTGGTTTTAAAGGGGGGGGGGCCGAATTCTGCTTTCTGGTTTTAAAAAGGGGCCGAATTCTGGTTTCTGATTTCTGGTTTTAAAAGGGGGGGGCCAAATTCTGGTTTCTGGTTTTAAAAGTGGGGGCAGAATTCTGGTTTTAAAAAGGCGACCAGAGCACATCCCTGGACTACACACATCGAAGCATTTTTTAAATTTTGACTTTTTGCGACAGACCTTCACATCACGTCTTTTGCAGTTAGAATAAATCTGACTTTCAGTTAGAATCCTCCCCTTTTTTTTGTAAATAAATTCAATGTTTAATTATTAGTCAAAAAAATTAAATCTTTAGGGCTTGCTTTTGAAATTAAAGTTTCGGTTTTTAGAAATTGTTATTGCATTTCTGCGGGCAAAAGATTATTTTCAATAATTTTTTTTCCAGACGCCTTTAAAAATTTAATTTTCTGAAATGCCAAAACCAAACTCTTCGCTGGGGCGGATAAAGCATTTGCTGGACACGGGCAATGGGGCGGACGTTCACTTTTTGGTGGGGGGAGGAGACAAAAAGGAGGCGAGTTCTGAAAAATTGTGAAACACTTACTTTAATTAATGGTATTTCAATTACTTTAATTAATGATAATTACTTTTATTAATTATATTCCAATTTTTTAATTTTGTTAAGCATCTGCTGGCACATAAAGCGATTCTGATGGCGGCCTCCGACGTTTTTGAGGCAATGTTCCCTTTTGATGCCCGAAATTCAAAGGCCGTCGCCGGTAAGCTGAAAAAATAATTACAAATTTTTAGTGGGGAGGGGTAAGCCGGAAAAAAATTGTTAAATTTTTGATAACGAATTTTTTAGACCCTTCGGAAGAGACTAAACCGGTGGAGGTGCCGGACGTGGAGGTGGGGGCGTTCAAGGCTATGCTCGGCTTTATTTATGTGGACGATGTGAGCGGGCTGAATGGGGAGAATGCAATCGCTGTGCTTTATGCGGGTCATAAAATTTTTATGCATTTTTACATTTTTGGTTTTAAAATTTTCAATTTAAGCTAAAAAATATGATCTTCCTGAACTTGTCGATTTGTGTCTGAACTTTCCCATATGGAAGCTGAGCAATGTTTTTTTCGCGTTTGACGAGACTCGCTTTATTGGAGAAGAGGTGGGAGGGGGGGGGGGACAAATTGTAACCAAAAAACATTCAAAAAAAAATTTAAATAAATTTTATTGTGATTAGGAAAATTATATTATTATTACAGGATTTGATTGCCGCTTGAATTAACTGTAATAATTAGTGACCGGATTTTTAGGGTTTTACATGTTTTTTTGCGAACAATGTTTGATGAGAGAAGCCCGGAAATAGCATTCATTTCGAAAATTTTTTGGAGCGACTTTTTAATCCATATAAATCCATATTTCGGGTTTTTTAAGATGGATTTTAAAGATTTTCACGCAAAAATTGACTGGATTTTGTCATTTTAGCACATTTTTAGTCCCTATTTTTCCACTTTTTGGGCTTTTTAGTCCCTATTTTAGGGGGTTTTAGTCCCTATTTCACGTTTTTTAGTCCCTAAAAATCCGGTCTCTAGTAATAATATGTTAATAAATATAAAATAGTTTAATTAAATTTCGGGACTTTGCTCGCCGTTGTTTGGAGCACATCGATGTGAATGCGGACGCTTTGATTTTCTTGGAAGCATTTTTGCAAATTGATTAAAATTGTTGTGCGAAATTTTGGACTGTGACGAGTTGATGATCAGCGAAGAAATTGCAATTTGGAATGGCGTAAATTTGCAAAAAAATTAATAAAACAAATTGAAATGATTTTAATTTGTTTTAATATTATTGTTTATATTTTTCCCTTTAAAATAATTAGGCACTTCGCTGGGCGGACAAAAAATGCCGTCAAAATGGGAAAAAGCGTTCGGCGACGAATAGACGCGCAATGCTCGGCACGGCACTTTTCAAAATTCGTTTTCCGCTCATCCCCCAAAAGGATTTTACTGAGAATATTGGTATCATGAACAGTTTGAATTTTAAAATGCCAAATCTACCTACGCTAATCTATTTTCATAATTCCCACTTCAATATTCGGTATTGAATTTTGCTTTTGACAGTTCCGTCGGGAGTGTTGACACGGGACGAGATCATCAGCGTTTATGTGCATCATTCTCATCCGAACGCCGCTCTGCCCGAACTGTACCCGCTGCAATTCCCAACTAATGGACGTGCCGCGACAAAATCGGGTAGGCTAAAGAGAGGATTTACAACTTTTTCTGAAAAACAAGATTTTATAAGCTTTTGAACATGCTCAAAGGATAAATAGCGTTTAAAGCGGTTTAAAAAAAACTTTAATTTTTTCTAAAGCTTACAAAACGAACAGAAATCCTCTACTCATATGAGTAATTATTGCATATAGAAAATCAGAAATTTGCAACCGCTTTTTAAGATACTTTTTTCATAGCCAAATCAAAAAGTGCCACTTTTATGCAATAACCTGCACAAAAGAGAAATGGTATTTAATATTTTGATAATAAAATAATATTTTCTTAGGGCTAACTCCACAAAATCGATGGGATTCCGCTACATGTCACGAGAAACTCGCGCTCTCTGAGCCCAACCGATTGATTGTTCAAAATAATGGAAAGAATTTGGGTAAATATTATTCTGTTAAAATGATTTGATTAAAAGGTTTATTAAAAGATTTTTTTACAAAATTTCTAAATCAGCTTCTTTTCAGGGTGTTGCTCTGTCCTTGCCGAACGGCCAATTCCAAAAAATAATTTGGCCATTTTCTTCTATGAAGTGACCATCTTGGAGAAAGAAGGGTAAGTTGAATAAATAAATTGTTCTTAAAAAAAGTTCAAAATGCTTTAGAAGCATTTTTCTTTTAAAAAAAATTGTATATTTAGCTTTGTTGCCATTGGACTTGCGCCAAAACAAATACCATTGGACGGTTGGGTTGGATTTGAAGAAGGCACTTACGCATACACAAGCGTTGGCACTTTTTGGGGTCACGCGGTTGCCGGATGTTCCCACGGCAGCATAAGTGGGCGTCCGTTCATCGAAGAAATGCCCAAATTCGGCGTCGGTGACGTCATCGGCTGCGGCGTCAATTTGGCAACTCGCCAAATTATTCACACAAAAAACGGACGGCGTTTGGGTGAGAAAGAAAAAGAAGACAAAATTAAGGCCTTTTAACCACTGTTGGGTTGTTTCTTTAATTTAATGATCATCTAATTAATTGATGGCCCATTGTTTTTGGATTTAATAAATTTTTAAATTTATTTATTTCATTTTATTTTTTTTTTTTGTTGCAGAAACTGCCGCTTTGTGTGTCGATGTTGGCGCCGATTTGTTTCCATGCGTTACGTTGTATGCACGTGGTAATAAAGTTGAAGCGAATTTTGGCCCGAACTTCAAATTCAACATTGCCGCCGATGGCATTTAAAAATTGAAAAAGAGGGCATTTTGATGTTGAGAGATTCCGTCCTTTTAACATTTGTGTCCTTTGTTGATCAAATCATTTTATCAATTCATTTTTTGTTTTCAAATTTGCCAATTATTTCGAGAAAAACAAATCCAATGAACTTACATCTCTTATCGAACCAATGCAAATCTTGTCAAAAATGTGGTCAATATTGCCTTTCTTTCCGTCAAACGCAAAAATCAGGATTTGCCCCGTTTTTTGGGGTTTTAGCAGCTCCCACGTCCATAAATGGCAAGGACAGTCTTTGTAAAACACACCTCATCTTATAAATTAAATCCTTATTTTCAAGAATGCCCTTGAAAATAGCCATTCAGCCGGAGTATTTCATAAAATTCCAAGAAAATTACCCAAAAAGTAATAAAAAATATTGAAAACTTACTAATTTTTAACATCTCTCTTAAGAACCCCTCAAAATAGATGGGATTCCGCTGCAAGTCCCGAGGACCTCACGCTCATTGAGCCCAAACAATTGATTGTCCAACTTAGTGGAGAGGATTTGAGTAAAGATTATTTTGTTAGATTTGATTCAAAAGTTTATGAAAAAAGTTAATAAATTTTTGAATTCGCTTCTTTTGCAGAATATCGCTCTGTCTTCGCCAAACGGCCAATAGGAAAATTCGGCATTTTCTACTACGAAGTGAGTATTCGTGGGTGTAGAATCCGAACCTGACCTCAATTTCGCCCAATTCCGACCGAACCCCGGGCCCGCATTCGAACAATTTTCAAAATTTTCCAAAAATCAATTTGGCCTCAAAATCATCCAAAAAGAGAATGCAAATAGTGATCAAATTCATGCTTTGGAATGATTGTGAGGCCAAATTTGATTTTTGGAAAATTGTTTGGATTCTGATCCGGAGTTGGGCGAAATGGTCGGATTCTACACCAACGAATACCCCCTAAAAACACCCTTTTATCGACTAAGATTTTTTTCAAAAAATGTGGGGCACCAGCCATCATACTATTATCGTAAATCTAAAAATTAAATGCTGAAAATGACTTTATGTGTAAGCGTTCGAATCCGGTCACTTTGTCTGGCAGTGATTTTTGCGGAATTGACAGCCGACAGGGTTTACAGTCAACGCTTTTGACAATTTGAGCGCCATTTCCGTCACGTGCGCGACGAATTCTCAACTCATCCAACGACCATTCCTTCAATTTGAAATGCGCGTCCACCAAAACGCTGCCCCTCAAAATGTCGAAGCCACGAAATGTCGAAGCCACGGAATGTCGAAGCCACGAAATGTCGAAGCCACGAAATGTCGACTCAGCCAAAAACCACGAAATGTCGAATTTCAAAAATTTGCATATTTTAATAGAAAAAACAACTTATTTTACTACTGCAAGCATTAAATGGCATTCCTTGAGGATCTTAACTACATAGGGTTGTCTTTTAGCCGAAAAATGATTCGTAACCAAGTTGAATTTCTACAAAAAAGCCGAAAGCGCAAATATTTGACAGAAAGCAACAACAAATTGGACGACGATGATACTGGTCAGGTTGACAACGTGGAAGTTCAACCGGTCATGATCCCAGCCCAAGACGACGACGAGGAAGAACGTCCCGTTTTGCGGTTCGAGCCCGGAAAAACACAGAAAGGCGGCAATTTGCCTTTGGTTTGAGGTAAAGTAACTACCATTCATGAATAAATATACGCACTTCAGGCTATCTCTACATAAAAAAATTGGCACATTGCTGGACGTGCGCGTTACGCGGCTGCCTAGCTAATGTCACAATTTTGATGAAGTTTTACATTTTTTGAGAGAAGATCGAGCCAACAACGCCGTCCAAAAGTTGTTTACTCATTATAATCCAATCATTTTATTCCTTTTCTAGTTTTCCGACTTCGATAAGGCGAAACTATTGCCGTCCGCGCGACATGTCCAGGTGTAAGGACGTACATTGGACTGACACAGCGTCAGGTAATTTGTCTTGCTATTTACTTAAAATATTTTTCTCTTAAACAGACAAGGACTCGTCAGCACGTTCGGAGCACTGTTACGCCCAAAGTCCCGCTCAATTTGGATTGGACATCTCAAGTCCATCAGTTGCTTTATGGCCGCCACTACAGCAAGCCGGAAAACTTCTTTAGAGACGCATCATCATACACAATTCACCAGGGTTTTTTTACAAAATCTTATTGCGGTGGTAATGTTGCGCATCCTATCGGAAGTCTCCTACGAGTTCGACGCGGACATTATCGAATGCTGTCTCATCTTGGACTCCAAATTGAAGGCTACGCAGGACAAATGAAAGATTTGGAAGAAAATATAAATAATTCGATGAATGCCTAACAAAATACTCCCGTTGATCGTTTTTGTTAGAAAATTTTAACGGGTTATTATCCGATAAAAATTGATCCAAGCTGAGTTTTTTTTATCATTTCTGGGTTGTTATTTTATGAATTTATTATGAATAAATGTGTATGGCGATTTAAAAGATTTTTTTTTTAGTAAAATTAATGGTCTTTTTAACATCTTTTGTGGTTTAGAACTAGAACTGACGACTTTGAATTTTGCAAAAAATGTTCGAAATCCGGGTCCGGGGTTCGAAATTGGTCAAAATTGATGTCATATTCGGATTCTACACCCCCGAAAACCCTTAGAAAAATCTTTTTATCAACTTAGAAGAAAAATAATTTTTGAAATTCGACATTTCGTGGTTTTTGGCTGAGTCGACATTTCGTGGCTTCGACATTTCGTGGCTTCGACATTTCGTGGCTTCGACATTCCGTGGCTTCGACATTTCGTGGCTTCGACATTATGTTGGCGCGCCCCACCAAAAAGTCAAATCGATCGCTGACCAACGCAACTTTCAGTCCGAGCATAAAAGGGCGACAAAATGTGAAGACTTCAAACATAACGTCGGCACAAATGAAACTGAAAATTCGCTTTAAACTTTAAATGAATTTTGTTTTTTGTTAATTAATCCAAATTTCGGTAGTGCCTTTAAGCACGCCGAGCCGCTCAAATGCTTAAACTGTGCTTAAATAGACAAGTAAATGTCAAAGCAGGATATTAAAAAACTTACATTTCTCTCAATTGTTTCTCGGCTTCTCTCGGATTGTCCGACATTTTTTTCGGCTTTTATTGGGATAGTGAAGGAAGTGCCGGAAATTTTTCAGAATCGAAATTTTTTAAAGGGTTTTTGGAAATTTTTCAAAAATTAAATCTATTGCTCATGGAGAGCCTTTGTGTTCATTGTAGTCATTACACTTATAAATGAATAAATGAATGAATGAATGAATGGAGAAATGGAAAATGTTTTGCATCTTTTAAATGACGAATCTTCCGCTGCTGCTGAAGTGATGAGTAGAGGGCGGATTTTCAAGTTTTAACATGTTTTTTTTTGCGAATAGGGGATCATAAGAGAAGCCCAAAAATAGCATTCATTTTGAAAAATTTTACAATTAGAGCGACTTTTTAGTCAATATAAATCAATATTTTGGCTTTTTTGAGAATAAATCAATATTTCGCCATTTTTCCGTAATAAATCAATATTTTAGGCATTTTTCTTGAGAAAAATGCTATTTTTAGGCATTTTTTTGAAAATTTTTGCAGAAATTCAATAATTTCAGGCACTTATTCCAAAATCTTAAGAAAAATGCAATAAAAACGAAATGCTGGAGAACGGGCGGGTGGACAGACAGAACAGGACGGCCGATGTTTGGTGATGTTCATCTTCATACCGTTCTTAATCAAAGAGACTCCAAAGAACACCAACAAAACTGACAAAAAAATTTCGGGTCCGTACTCTAATTATAAATGGGGGCAGGAAGTTGGAAAAGAGTTTGCCCGTTATCGCGATGCTTTGTGAGGTCAAAGATTTTCGCAAAAACGACCAAGAGACCCAATGTTTTAAGAGGACACTTTGATGAAAATGGCATTTTTCAATTGAAATTTTATACTCGACACAATGCAAAAACATGAATGTTTACATTAAAATTACAAATTTTTAAACTTCCAGCCAAATTCTTATTTTCCAAGGACATTCTTGGAAATAAGGACATTTTCAATTTATAAAACCGAGGGTTCATTTCCAGGGACTATCCTTTGAAAATAGGACGTATGGAAATCCTGGATAGGTGTATAGAAAATATTGATTTATTACGGAAAAATGGCGAAATATTGATTTATTCTCAAAAAAGCCAAAATATTGATTTATATTGACTAAAAAGTCGCTCTAATTGTAAAATTTTTCAAAATGAATGCTATTTCTGGGCTTCTCTCGTGATCCCCTATTCGCAAAAAAAACATGTTAAAACTTGAAAATCCGCCCTCTACTCATCACTTCAGCAGCAGCGGAAGATTCGTCATTTAAAAGATGCAAAACATTTTCCATTTCTCCATTCATTCATTCATTCATTTATTCATTTATAAGTGTAATGACTACAATGAACACAAAGGCTCTCCATGAGCAATAGATTTAATTTTTGAAAAATTTCCAAAAACCCTTTAAAAAATTTCGATTCTGAAAAATTTCCGGCACTTCCTTCACTATCCCAATAAAAGCCGAAAAAAATGTCGGACAATCCGAGAGAAGCCGAGAAACAATTGAGAGAAATGTAAGTTTTTTAATATCCTGCTTTGACATTTACTTGTCTATTTAAGCACAGTTTAAGCATTTGAGCGGCTCGGCGGGCTTAAAGGCACTACCGAAATTCAAAATGTGAAGACTTCAAACATAACGTCGGCACAAATGAAACTGAAAATTCGCTTTACTTAAATGAATTTTGTTTTTTGTTAATTAATCCAAATTTCGGTAGTGCCTTTAAGCACGCCGAGCCGCTCAAATGCTTAAACTGTGCTTAAATAGACAAGTAAATGTCAAAGCAGGATATTAAAAAACTTACATTTCTCTCAATTGTTTCTCGGCTTCTCTCGGATTGTCCGACATTTTTTTCGGCTTTTATTGGGATAGTGAAGGAAGTGCCGGAAATTTTTCAGAATCGAAATTTTTTAAAGGGTTTTTGGAAATTTTTCAAAAATTAAATCTATTGCTCATGGAGAGCCTTTGTGTTCATTGTAGTCATTACACTTATAAATGAATAAATGAATGAATGAATGAATGGAGAAATGGAAAATGTTTTGCATCTTTTAAATGACGAATCTTCCGCTGCTGCTGAAGTGATGAGTAGAGGGCGGATTTTCAAGTTTTAACATGTTTTTTTTGCGAATAGGGGATCACGAGAGAAGCCCAGAAATAGCATTCATTTTGAAAAATTTTACAATTAGAGCGACTTTTTAGTCAATATAAATCAATATTTTGGCTTTTTTGAGAATAAATCAATATTTCGCCATTTTTCCGTAATAAATCAATATTTTAGGCATTTTTCTTGAGAAAAATGCTATTTTTAGGCATTTTTTTGAAAATTTTTGCAGAAATTCAATAATTTCAGGCACTTATTCCAAAATCTTAAGAAAAATGCAATAAAAACGAAATGCTGGAGAACGGGCGGGTGGACAGACAGAACAGGACGGCCGATGTTTGGTGATGTTCATCTTCATACCGTTCTTAATCAAAGAGACTCCAAAGAACACCAACAAAACTGACAAAAAAATTTCGGGTCCGTACTCTAATTATAAATGGGGGCAGGAAGTTGGAAAAGAGTTTGCCCGTTATCGCGATGCTTTGTGAGGTCAAAGATTTTCGCAAAAACGACCAAGAGACCCAATGTTTTAAGAGGACACTTTGATGAAAATGGCATTTTTCAATTGAAATTTTATACTCGACACAATGCAAAAACATGAATGTTTACATTAAAATTACAAATTTTTAAACTTCCAGCCAAATTCTTATTTTCCAAGGACATTCTTGGAAATAAGGACATTTTCAATTTATAAAACCGAGGGTTCATTTCCAGGGACTATCCTTTGAAAATAGGACGTATGGAAATCCTGGATAGGTGTATAGAAAATATTGATTTATTACGGAAAAATGGCGAAATATTGATTTATTCTCAAAAAAGCCAAAATATTGATTTATATTGACTAAAAAGTCGCTCTAATTGTAAAATTTTTCAAAATGAATGCTATTTCTGGGCTTCTCTCGTGATCCCCTATTCGCAAAAAAAACATGTTAAAACTTGAAAATCCGCCCTCTACTCATCACTTCAGCAGCAGCGGAAGATTCGTCATTTAAAAGATGCAAAACATTTTCCATTTCTCCATTCATTCATTCATTCATTTATAAGTGTAATGACTACAATGAACACAAAGGCTCTCCATGAGCAATAGATTTAATTTTTGAAAAATTTCCAAAAACCCTTTAAAAAATTTCGATTCTGAAAAATTTCCGGCACTTCCTTCACTATCCCAATAAAAGCCGAAAAAAATGTCGGACAATCCGAGAGAAGCCGAGAAACAATTGAGAGAAATGTAAGTTTTTTAATATCCTGCTTTGACATTTACTTGTCTATTTAAGCACAGTTTAAGCATTTGAGCGGCTCGGCGTGCTTAAAGGCACTACCGAAATTTGGATTAATTAACAAAAAACAAAATTCATTTAAAGTTTAAAGCGAATTTTCAGTTTCATTTGTGCCGACGTTATGTTTGAAGTCTTCACATTTTGTCGCCCTTTTATGCTCGGACTGAAAGTTGCGTTGGTCAGCGATCGATTTGACTTTTTGGTGGGGCGCGCCAACATAATGTCGAAGCCACGAAATGTCGAAGCCACGGAATGTCGAAGCCACGAAATGTCGAAGCCACGAAATGTCGAAGCCACGAAATGTCGACTCAGCCAAAAACCACGAAATGTCGAATTTCAAAAATTATTTTTCTTCTAAGTTGATAAAAAGATTTTTCTAAGGGTTTTCGGGGGTGTAGAATCCGAATATGACATCAATTTTGACCAATTTCGAACCCCGGACCCGGATTTCGAACATTTTTTGCAAAATTCAAAGTCGTCAGTTCTAGTTCTAAACCACAAAAGATGTTAAAAAGACCATTAATTTTACTAAAAAAAAAATCTTTTAAATCGCCATACACATTTATTCATAATAAATTCATAAAATAACAACCCAGAAATGATAAAAAAAACTCAGCTTGGATCAATTTTTATCGGATAATAACCCGTTAAAATTTTCTAACAAAAACGATCAACGGGAGTATTTTGTTAGGCATTCATCGAATTATTTATATTTTCTTCCAAATCTTTCATTTGTCCTGCGTAGCCTTCAATTTGGAGTCCAAGATGAGACAGCATTCGATAATGTCCGCGTCGAACTCGTAGGAGACTTCCGATAGGATGCGCAACATTACCACCGCAATAAGATTTTGTAAAAAAACCCTGGTGAATTGTGTATGATGATGCGTCTCTAAAGAAGTTTTCCGGCTTGCTGTAGTGGCGGCCATAAAGCAACTGATGGACTTGAGATGTCCAATCCAAATTGAGCGGGACTTTGGGCGTAACAGTGCTCCGAACGTGCTGACGAGTCCTTGTCTGTTTAAGAGAAAAATATTTTAAGTAAATAGCAAGACAAATTACCTGACGCTGTGTCAGTCCAATGTACGTCCTTACACCTGGACATGTCGCGCGGACGGCAATAGTTTCGCCTTATCGAAGTCGGAAAACTAGAAAAGGAATAAAATGATTGGATTATAATGAGTAAACAACTTTTGGACGGCGTTGTTGGCTCGATCTTCTCTCAAAAAATGTAAAACTTCATCAAAATTGTGACATTAGCTAGGCAGCCGCGTAACGCGCACGTCCAGCAATGTGCCAATTTTTTTATGTAGAGATAGCCTGAAGTGCGTATATTTATTCATGAATGGTAGTTACTTTACCTCAAACCAAAGGCAAATTGCCGCCTTTCTGTGTTTTTCCGGGCTCGAACCGCAAAACGGGACGTTCTTCCTCGTCGTCGTCTTGGGCTGGGATCATGACCGGTTGAACTTCCACGTTGTCAACCTGACCAGTATCATCGTCGTCCAATTTGTTGTTGCTTTCTGTCAAATATTTGCGCTTTCGGCTTTTTTGTAGAAATTCAACTTGGTTACGAATCATTTTTCGGCTAAAAGACAACCCTATGTAGTTAAGATCCTCAAGGAATGCCATTTAATGCTTGCAGTAGTAAAATAAGTTGTTTTTTCTATTAAAATATGCAAATTTTTGAAATTCGACATTTCGTGGTTTTTGGCTGAGTCGACATTTCGTGGCTTCGACATTTCGTGGCTTCGACATTTTGAGGGGCAGCGTTTTGGTGGACGCGCATTTCAAATTGAAGGAATGGTCGTTGGATGAGTTGAGAATTCGTCGCGCACGTGACGGAAATGGCGCTCAAATTGTCAAAAGCGTTGACTGTAAACCCTGTCGGCTGTCAATTCCGCAAAAATCACTGCCAGACAAAGTGACCGGATTCGAACGCTTACACATAAAGTCATTTTCAGCATTTAATTTTTAGATTTACGATAATAGTATGATGGCTGGTGCCCCACATTTTTTGAAAAAAATCTTAGTCGATAAAAGGGTGTTTTTAGGGGGTATTCGTTGGTGTAGAATCCGACCATTTCGCCCAACTCCGGATCAGAATCCAAACAATTTTCCAAAAATCAAATTTGGCCTCACAATCATTCCAAAGCATGAATTTGATCACTATTTGCATTCTCTTTTTGGATGATTTTGAGGCCAAATTGATTTTTGGAAAATTTTGAAAATTGTTCGAATGCGGGCCCGGGGTTCGGTCGGAATTGGGCGAAATTGAGGTCAGGTTCGGATTCTACACCCACGAATACCCCTTCAAAACATTTCCAAAAAATGTGGGGCCCAGTCAGTCATCATACTATTACCGATTTTACTTATGACTTTTAGTTACATCGACCGAAGTGCCATCGAATTTCTCCAACGCATCCGCCGACTTTTCGCCTCCGAAGGGACCAATCTTTGGATTAGAACAACCGCCAAGATGCAAAACCGCAGCTGGGAAATCATTTCGCGCCGGATTTGGCCACTGATCAATGAAAGCATTTGCGGCATTTCTATGCGTTCTTTTGATTTCGACCGTTTGCGCCAATTCTCTCCGGACATTCTCCGCAATTGTGCAAAACTTTTTTTGAATTTGTTTTATTCTTTGTTAAGAATTTAGAATAGTTCATCAGGAAGAATACAAATCTTCATAAAAATGGGATCAACCATCATCTTCATCATCCGCATCATCTCCAGCAGAATATCTATCCCCTGCAGTAGAGTGGACGCCAGTCTCTCCCTGTGGCTGCGGTTGCGAGCATTATCGTGCCGTTAAAATGAAATTGCGTGCTCACCCAATGGAATTCCTTCACCTAATTGGGAGTATTCATCCAGTTCTTGCTCCGTTTAAATCACTCAATTCGTCGGTTAGCTGCAAAAAATACTTAATAATTCAAAAATCGTCTTCCTTGGCTGCTGTGTGTTGGGCATGGCAATGATTGTCTAATTGTGACTGCTTGACGACGAAGTCAATGTCAGAGGGCCGGAGGAGGACTGATTGAATAATTGATTGATCACTTTTTGGTGGCACTGTGATTGATCAGCGACCAGTTGGGAATGCGGCATTTTCTTTATTAGATTATTAAATTAATTAATTGCCTTTTGGTATTTGAGTATTTTTATTCAAATTAAAGTTGGCTGAACCAAACGAAAAAATAAAATTAAAAACTTTTTATCAAAAATTTAAAACGCGAAATAATAAACAAATCGGGAAAAACATATAAAAACATGAAAATCCGATGACCTTAGTTATAAGGTAGTGTAAAAATATATTAAAACAAGTCAGAACGGAGAGAAACGATGAGAGATTTCAATTTTTTCAAAATCCTTGTTGAGGGTGATAATAGGGTCAGGGTTTTTAGGCCTTAAAAATTTCGAAATAGGCGTCTAAAATAGGCACTGAAAATTGCTCCAAATTGAAAATTGTTACGCGAAAAGGCCATTTTTGAGCTCTTTCTTCAAAGCATATGTGCAACACAATAGGTAAATAAAGTCCTTAAAATCCGTGTGCTATTGATAAATAATAAATAAAGACAAAATGGACAAAATAGTCAATGCTCATCCAAGGTCGAAGAGCTCAACGGCACGAGCTCGAATTTGCGCCATTTTGTCGGGTAAATCCGCCAAAGAAACGTGCGCGTTTGAAGGACACAATACTTTAGGGTGCTGTTTTTTAATATGCTGGAGGCAACTGCGAAGGCCGTTGTATATGAAGGTGAATTCTTTGTGGCACACCGGGCACATGTACAAACACAGATTCAAGTGCCTAAATGTGAAAGGGTTGGAAACATTGTTACTCATACCTTAGACACAGAGGGGGGGGGGGGGGGATTGGAGGGAGGGGAGAGGGGGGGGGGAAGGGGAATTGGAGAACATTTAGGAAATATTAGTGAATAATGTTAAAAACATTGGTAAATATGGATCTGAGCTCCCAGGCTCAAAATCACTTAAAACAACATTAATAGGTTTTCTTAGGGGCTGAAACCGATAGAACAATCAAAAATTTTATTAGGACGAGCATTTAAACCGGTTTTTGAACCGGTTCAAATTTTGAAAAACCATAGGGGGGACCCTTTTGGTCAAAATTTCTGGGAAATATTTTTATTCTAAAAATTGTCTGAAAATATGTTATTTGACGCGATGAATACGAATTCGTCAATAGAAAATCAAAATTGAGCATTTAAAACGGGTTTTGAACCGGTTTAAATTTTTGAAATTAAGGAAAAAGCCACTTTTAAGTAACAAAAGCCGGATAATAAAATGAAAGGCCGTGTAACGGCCCGCCAACAGCGAGCATGCGGAGACGGAGCAAGTAGTGGGGCGAGACGGAGGGCGGAGGAAGAAGTCTGACGAGCGCCACTGGGGGGCGAGCGCGCGGGGACCTGCGGAGCGGGCGCGCGCGAGACCCCCAGCCGGGTCACGCGCGGACTTCTTCCGGAGCCCGGAGTCTCGCCCCACCTACTGGCCGCCGTAGTCGAGTGTGCGGTACTTTGGCTGCTATTTTCCACCTTACTGTCTAACTTTTCCCCCTATCAGACTTTGATTACCTTAAAAGTCCTTTTTTCTTTAATTATAAAATTTTTAAACCGGTTCAAAAACCCGTTTTAAATGCTCAATTTTGATTTTCTATTGACTAATTCGTATTCATCGCGTCAAATAACATATTTTCAGACAATTTTTAGAATAAAAATATTTCCCAAAAAAACCAAAAGGGTCCCCCCTATGGTTTTTCAAAATTTGAACCGGTTCAAAAACCGGTTTAAATGCTCGTCCCAATAAAATTTTTGATTGTTCTATCGGTTTCAGCCCCTAAGAAAACCTATTAATGTTGTTTTAAGTGATTTTGAGCCTGGGAGCTCGATCCATATTTTCCAAAACATTTTATTATTAAGATTTGTCGGCGCCCAAATAGTATTTTTAGCGTCGGCGCCAAACTAGCCGCACCAAAACGGTTGGCGCCAAATTGTCCGGATCCGAGGAGCGGGGGGGGAGGGAATTAATTTGCGGCTTTTGCCAAGAAATTGGTGCTTTTAGTCAAATTCCCAAAAATTCTGACTTCACATTCGTGTGATGCAGTCGAGATGCGTCTGAGTCCGGCACAAATTCATCGCATTCTGCGCACTGCACTTTTGACAAAGTTTTGAACTTTTTGCCACGCTCGCCACCGTTCTCCTGTTGTCCGGCCACGATGGGCTTCGTTTTGATTTCGGCATCGACGGGCGGGTCATCCGATGCTAAAAGCGACATTTCAGTAATGTTGAACCTTAACAGTTTCGTCGTACTTAGTGCGGCTGGAATGCCACCGACGGCGGGCAGCAGTATTGATGTCGATGGTACGATACTGGTGTTGTTTGTGCCAACTGCTGCTGACGATGCCAGTGTACTGCTTGAAGATGTTGGTGGCAGAGTGTTGTCGGTTATCGAATCGACGGGCACAAACATGGTTTGTTGCTGTGATGTCAAATTGCTGGACACATTTTGGGTGGCATCCGAATGATTTTGAATTGGAGCCCCGCAACCATTTGTTTTGACACCGCCAGGTACCGACGGGAAAACCTTAAGCATTTCAAGATTGCTTACTGTCCCAATGCTTCATTTATAAAAAGAGGACGACGGATTTATATGCACCAAAAATGGCACAAAATAGGAATGCATTTTTAGCAATTTTTTACCAAAATATGCAAAATTTTGTTTTTATTGTATTTTTGTTAAATAATTTGGAGTCAAAAAGTGCCGTAATCACGGTTGGGGTCGTTTCGGCGCGACCAGTTCGGCGCGATTTTTTCGGCGCCGTACCGTTTTGGCGCGGTATCGTTTCGGCGCCGCTCGTTTCGGCGCGACCAGTTCGGCGCCGTACCGTTTTGGCGCGGTATCGTTTCGGCGCCGCTCGTTTCGGCGCGACCAGTTCGGCGCCGTACCGTTTTGGCGCGGTATCGTTTCGGCGCCGCTCGTTTCGGCGCGACCAGTTCGGCGCCCACACAAAAAATTTATTTTGTCGCCGACGAATCATATTAAAGAAAAAATGATTTTAATTAGAATTATTCACTTCAATTCTATTTACTAATCTTTTAGCATCACCATCAAGACTTAAAGCTGGTCTTTTAAACATACGAATAAGCTTTTTGGCAAAATACAATAAATAAATATCAAAAACAATAATCGATCACGCATCCATAACGCAATTTTGAGCAATTTTTGAAAATTAAAAACTGCTTTTTTAAGTAACTCCAAAGCCGGATAGAATAACTGAGTAAAAGTTAGAGACTTAGGGGTTCGTTAGGCTTAGGCCTAAGCCACCCTGGCTTGGGGTTCGTTAGGCTTAGGCCTAAGCTAGCTCAGGTTTAGGCCTGAGCCTAAGCTCATTTGCGCTAATTCAAATTAAGTTTTGTCGGCGCCGAAATAATATTTTTTGTGTGGGCGCCGAACTGGTCGCGCCGAAACGAGCGGCGCCGAAACGAGTCCGCGCCGAAACGGTACGGCGCCGAAAAAATCGCGCCGAACCAGTCGCGCCGAACTGAGACGATCCGCCGTAATCACCCATTTGCTTATTTTACGCAAAATTGCCCTTTGCGTTTAACAAAAAAAATAAAACACAATTTTCTGATTGAACAGTTCAAAAATTTGGCGGAGCAAAGTGCCCGAATCGAAAGCATAATTATATATAATTATCCAATTTTTTCTGATGTCCCACCTCACTCACACCTCGCGCACAAATAGCACGCACATTTTGGACGCCAGCATTGAAGAAGAAGCGCAGCGTGTCGATGTCGTGAAGTGGCAAGTCCAGCCCGTTGGGAATCGCGCTGGGCAACGCGTCCAGGTTGACTCGCTGGTAAATGGGAATGTCGATATACGGAATGTTGATGATGGGCTAAAAGAAAATGGGTAAATGGGATGGTTCAGATTGAACCATTTACAACAAAAAATTTATAAAAAATTCACATAAAAAATGGGCCATGCTAATGACGGTATGGACAGTTGCTGCTGCTGTACTGCTTGCACAGGTGCTGGTGCAACAACCGCCGATGCAGCGCTCTCCTGGTGCTGTTGTTGCTGCTGCTGACTGGCAACCACTAATTGTTGTTGTGCTGCTGCTACCTAACGTTGGACAACCCCAATTGCATATTAATAATTTATTCAAATTGGATTCAAAATTTAATTCTTTCTGGCTGATTAGATAAAGCGGATTTCCAAAGCACCGCTGCTACCTGTTGATGGTGCGGATTGGCTACAAGTGCGTTTGCGGACATGCCCGCAGCAACAGTAACCACTGGTGCTGCTGCACTAAAAACTTCAAATTGTACGAATCAAGGAGCATTATTTCCCGGAATTCTCATTTTTTCATTAAAAAAAATGAAAATTTCACAAAATCTATATTTGGCAAAATATGGCAAGTGTGGAAATATGGCAAAAAATAAACTAAATTTTTAATATTATGGCATTTGCCTTAAAAATAAGGTGAGCTTCAGCACTTTACATAGTGCACGTGCACAAGACGTTCCGATACGCCCTCCCCCTCTAAGCTGACCTCATAGATAACGAACGGTGCCTTGCTTGCCCACAATTATCCCGTTCTTATTAATGCTTCCCCAAACCGATTCGCCCAACTCAAACCCTTATCTTTTGGTCTGGGCACGCTAGGGGTAATAACTAGTGCTGCACGAGAGTCTCGGGCTCGAGTATCGACTCGAGAAAAGTCTCGAGTTTTTCGGGGCTCGGGCTCGGGCTCGAGTCTCGCGTTTTTAGTCTCGATTTTCGAGACTTTTTTACACCCCTAAAGATGGCCTTTTTGGTGGAATTCACTTCAGATATAGAAATGATTAACAAAATTTGAAATTTGCGATTAAAGGCGAGTTTCCGATTCTGAAGCAACATTAAATTACGAACCGCTGCCCACTCAATCTGACAATCCACTGTCAAATTTTCTGTTTCCAACCACATGCGGATCCGTTGACTCTACCCAATCGCAAAATGATTTAAGCAATGTCATAATCAATGAAATCGATTCTTTTTTTAAAGTGAGAATTAATTAATCGCGATTGTCTGTAAAATCTAGTAATTCAGAGTCCTACAATCGAGTTTGATGCCGACCCGTTACTTTTTTGGCGCGGGAATTCAACATATCCAAACATCAAACAGATTGTTCCAAAATATTTGGCCCCCCCGCCGGGAACAGTTGAATCGGAACGAACTTTCAGCCAGCTGTCGGAAATTTTCAGTCCTAAAAGATCAAGTCTGTCCGCGGCACATGCAATGCAGCAAATTTTTTTGCATTTTAATTTTGATGAATAAATTTCAGAAACTCATAACTTGTTTACAAGCAATTATTTTTAGTCAAAATCAAGATAAATATTGTTAGATTTGGTCTAAAATTGACTTTATCCTAGAAAATTATGACATTTTTGGGGTAATTAAAAATTTTACAAAAAAAGTCTCGAGTATCGAGTCTCGACTCGAGAAAAGTCTCGTGTTTTTTGGGTCTCGGGCTCGGGCTCGAGTCTCGAGGTAAAGTATCGGGCTCGGGCTCGAGTCTCGAGGTAAAGTATCGGGCTCGGGCTCGAGTCTCGAGTATCGAGAAATTTCGGGTCTCGTGCAGCACTAGTAATAACCCTTGGGCACTTTTTGTCCATCCGTATCAAATTCGGTCTAGTGGGGTTCGCATATGAATTTCCTTAATCGTATCCGCCCGTCTCTCGGTTCTCGGGGTTTTAGTCTTGGAAAACGAGACTTTTTGAAAATAAATGAGAATAACAAATACGCAAAAAAATATGGATGGCATTATGGCTGAGATGTTCTCAAAATACTCGCCTGTTTTCAGGGAAAAACATTTTCCCGTTGACAAGAAACAGCGCAATTTCGTCCGGTTTCTCTCTTCGAATTTTTCTGAAATTTAATGCAGTCGAATTATTCGTGGAGAAAGACCATATCAAAGTTACGGATTTGGACTGTTACAATGGGGTGTTGTACGCATCTCGCGTTATGAAAAGGACGGTTACACGCAATAAATCAGAATTGGTTTTAACTTGCGAAAATACGGATGCCATTACAAAACCACTTCTTAGAATACTGTTTTTAAATAATTCCTGACTTTGAGTAGGCTGAAATACTCAGTCGCTGAACCTGATTTTTGCGTATTTAGAATTGAGTCCGGAAAACTCAATTGGGAAGTAATGGCTTTTTGAATATATTTATTTTATTGATAATTTTTTAAAATTGCTTATCGGGAGCTAAGCAAAAAACGGTGCCTTGAGGGCCTATAATAGGCTTCGACCCGGCATTTTTTTATGAAGAGCTTCCAAGTCAAAAAAAAAAATTGTCAAAAGACTCGACAAATTGATTTTGTGTTCTCCCAAAATGCACAAACTTTTGGGTGCAAAAAGTTTTTTTTTTCCAAAAAACGAATTTTAGAAAAGGTTGGACTAAATTTTAGAGCCCGGAATTTTGAAAAAACCTGGACCTGGATCCAGACCTGGATCTGGATTTTTTTTTTTTTTTTGAAATTTTTTGTAAAATCGCCCAAACCTTTGGGATTAAAATTTTTGAATAACTCTTTGGTGAATTTTCCTAATTTTTTTCGGTTGTTTTATCCTAGTTTATTGGTCTACTTTAAGCCAGGGTTCCGTATCTGCGGATTTTTCCTCATTATGTTGTTTTTGGAAAGGTCAACGAGTCTAAATTTTCACTTTTTTTTTTTGCGAATTCTGCTTTACTAGGGAGGGGGGGGGTCGGCGGTGCCGATAGGCGCCGCCGGGGAAAATTTTTTGAATTTCCTCCTCAATTTGTTCACAGAGTTGCAACCAAAATTTTAAAAATACAGCAATTTTTTGAATTTAACAAGATTAATTACCTTCTTACAAAACAAAACCCCTGAGTACAGTGACGGTTATAGGATAAAAGGGTCCCCCCTCAACATTTGACAAACGTATGATTTTCTAAATAGTCGGTGATTTCATTCAACGAAAAAAAAATGAAAATTTCAAAAAGTTGTAATTCCGCCCAAAATATTTTTTAAAAAGTGATAAAAATTTAAATTTTTAGAAATTGGTTACTCGATTATAGATGCTCACCGAAAAGTAATAAAAAATCATTTACATAGGTCGGGGTTCGAACCCCAACCCAAAACGGGCTCCGGTCCCTTTCACTCACCACTAAACTAACGGCTCGTATGTGTAATTGAGGTCCTAAATCCAATACAAAACGAAAATCCAGGTCCGATTACCTGGATTCTGGATCTGGATTTTGGAAATGACCTGGATCTGGATTTTCTGGATTAAAAATCCAGAAAAAATCCAGATCCAGAAAAATCCAGAGTCGTGGAGAATACCTGGATTTCTGGATCTGGATCCAGAAAAATCCAGGTCTGGATCCAGATCCAGTCCGGGCTCTACTAAATTTACTTCAATTTCGGTACAAATTGGCATTTAAAAAAAGACGTTTATATAATCAATAAAACATAAAAAGTGGTTAATGCTAAAACGATCCGCCGCCGTAATCTTTAATAACAAAAAATCGATAGTTTCCAATTTCTAAAAGCCATCGGCAATTTTGAACTTGAAGTTTGGTCCAAAGGTTGCTTCAATTTTAACGCCAGCGTAATACAACGAAACGCACGGAAACAAATCAGCGGCAGAATGAGCAAACAAACCGGTAGTTTCTGCAAATAAATAACGCAAATAAATTAGTTGAACAAAAAGCAATTTACAAATTTAATATGAATTATTAAAAATGAAAAGGCCCTTTAATTGTCTTTTTCTTTTCTCACCCAAACGCCGCCCGTTTTTTGTGTAAATGATTTGGCGCGTTGCCAAATTGACGCCGCAGCCGACGACGTCGCCGACGCCAAACGGAGGCTTTCCTTCGATGGGCGCATCAAATCCAAAAATGTTTTGGAGCCATCCCTTAACGGCGTGCCCGCAAAAATGACCACAGCTTCCGTATGCATAAGTGCCATCGTATTCTCCAACACTTCCGTCCAATGGCATTTCTTTCGTCGCAAGTCCAATGTGAATACCACTAAATATAATAATATTTAAATGGTTTTATTAATATTTATAAAATTACCCTTTCCCCCTTAAGATTTTCACTTCATAGTAAAAAATGCCGGAATTCCCTTTTGGAATTGGCCGTTCGGCGAGGACAGAACGATTTCCTGAAAAGTAAACTCGATTCAAAAAAAGATAAAACTTTTATCAAATCGCTTTAACACAGGGCTCCCAAATGAAAATTTTCAAAAGCCTCATTTGGCAGGCAAAAAAGCCTCATTTGGGACCAAAAAACCTCATTTTGCTAAAATCATGTTTTGCGCGCGGTTTTCCCAAATACTTTTTTTAGTGGGGGGGGGGGGCGGTCGGCGGTGCCGATAGGCGCCGCCGAGAAAAATTTCGAATTTTTGACTCAATTTGTTAAGAGATTTGCAACTAAATTTGCAGAAATGTGATGCTTTTTTGCTTTAAAAAAAATTGAAAGTGAGGTTTTTTATTAAGAAAATTCCCAATTATTTCAAACCAGAACAAGCTTTTTCATTCAAAATGAAAAAAACAGAGAAAAATGGATGAACATTACGCCAAATATTCAAAATTTAATATAAATTTTTTATTTATCACGAAATTCTCAAAAAGCCTCAAAAAACCTCATCAAACTCCAAAAAACCACAAAATGAGGCTAAACCTCATTTTAAAAATTTAGCCTCATTGGACTATCAAAAAACCACAAAATGAGGCTAAAACCTCAGATTTGGGAGCCCTGCTTTAACAGAATAAATATTTACCCCAATTCTCTCCAATAAATTGGACAATCGATCGATCGGGCTCAGAGAGCGTGAGTTTGTCGTGACATGCAGCGGAATCCCATCGATTTTGAGGGGTTTGCAGGGTGACCAGAGTACCTGAATTTTGTGTGTTTTCCAGATTTTTCAAAAATTTTGAAATTTTAAGTGTAAATGGCCAATTTTCTTAACAAATATCGTTGAATTCTTCAAAAAAAATTCCCGTAGTGCCTCTCAGCGCCACCGGACCTCTCCCATTTAAAAGCTTCAAAAATACCAACCATTTTTTAATTGCAAATCTTAACAAATTAAGTCAAATATTATACGGCCCTGGACGTGGGTGTAGAACAAAAAATTTGACTTCTGATTTCGCTTTTGCGCAAACAATTGATTGTTTTCTAAGTGTTTCTGATTTGTTGGACCCAAGTTAAACATGACGAGAAATAGAACAAATAAAGTTTTGACATTTAACTCGTATATTGCGCGCTTAAAATGCCTTTTGCATAAGTTAAGCCGGATTTTTTGGGTTTTATAGGTGGCCGACCACCCTAGGGGTTAGTTTTAGCTCAAACGAAATATAATTTTTTTTTTCTTCAAAATATTAAAACTCAAAATTTCCTTTTCCAATTGTACCATTTAACATGGCAACAGTCTTCTGCAACTCGTCGATGGTCTGTTGCTGTTCTTTCTGATACTGCTCCATCTTCTGTTGTTGTTCTTCTTGATACTGCTCCATCTTCTGTTGTTGTTGCTTTTGATACTGTTCCATCTTTGCACTCAGTTCCACTTTCAGCAGCTGATCCATTCCCTTAAATATTTTATTTTTATTTTTAAAAACACATTATGAAATGTAAGAGTTGTACACCGGTACTGTACTGAAAGTTTGATTTCGGGGCTGAAAATGTTTTGTGCCACTTGAAAGTTCTACACATTTAGAAGCTTCCAATTTTCACGTCCCTTGGCCATTATGTTATTAATCAATAAATTCATTTTTCAGAGAATTCGAAGAACTTTTCTACCTCGTCAATCTTTGCGCAAGGTTCCTCTTGATCAGCTTTCTGATTACGTCCCAACTCATCGATCTTTTTTCGTAACAGAGAAAAGTTTTCAACGGAAACTAAAAAAAGAAAGAGCAAATTTAAAAACGACAAATTTGTGCCCGAATCTAAAAAACTCATTACTGTCTTGGCCCTCTGTAGTTTTGCGATTGGACAAATCTCAAAAAAGTAGTGGGCAGAAACTCCGAACTAAAGGATTTTTAAGATTTAAGATTTTTGAGTTTTCTGACCATAACTGCTTTGATTAGCTAAATAAAGCTTTATCTCGACAAGGGCCTTCCAGTTAACCGGGGTTTTTTGATAGACCCGGCTTATTTTGAGTGGCAATTTTATAGAATTTGTTGATTCAATCTTGAAAACCCGGTTTTAAACTCTACCGCATTTTAGTTGGCCTTCTTGTAAACGTGCAATCGAGTTCTCAATTTTCCCAATTTTGTCTTGAATTTCCTTGAATTGCTGTTCCTCCTCCGGATCAGTGGCGAACCATAATTTGTATCTGTCTGGATTTCTTTTTCGTTAATTTGAGTAGAATATGATTAAAATTTTTTTTAAATTGCGGATTTTTTTTTGAGCCCCGCAATTGCGCAATAAAATCCGATTGCTTTCAGCCCTGACAGGGATAGTGTAACAAACAAAATAATGCCCTACCGCATCTCAGTTGGCCCTGTTGTAACCATGCAACCGAATTCTCAATACGGCCAATTTTGTCTTGGATTTCCTTCAAAGTGTCCGCCGCATCTTTCATTTTGAAAATGACAAAAAATTAAATAAATATAAATATTATAATGAGTTGCTTCATTTTTTTTACCATTTTCATTTTGTGCCACCAAATCGAAACCGGCACTTTCCAATTCGGCAATTCTGTCCCGTGAAAGACGCAATTCATCAGATGGATCTAAATTAGAGGAAGTTGGCCACAAATATTCTGAAATATTGCAAGTAGAAGATTTAAAAACAATATTAATAAATCGGTTTTCCTACCCTGATCAGCTATTATGCCGCCCCCTTCATTGGTTGAATCGGTCGAAATTGGCATGTTTATTTAACACAAAAATCTAAATTTTTTAGTTTCTAAAAATGATAAAAGTTTACATAATGAACTTTTAACCATTATGATTCAATGGAAAGTTGGGATTATCTTAAAAATTGAATGGGCGTTTCTTTGGTCAAATGTTGACCTCAAAAACGGGGGATGGACATATTTATTTATTCACTTTTTTGAATTAATCTCTTTTAATCATAAATTTGAATGTTTTATTTGCTCACAGCAAAATGTTGACCCGAAGAATTGTGATAAAACAGAAAGAATCCGACGCCACCAGAACTGTTGAATGGAAATTGCTGAGAAAGCCTGTGAATAAAAGGGGGAATTGGAATGGGTGGACGGGGGGGAGAGGACGGACGACACCCAAATCGCTTATTTTTTCAAGCCTTTTTTCTTATAAGTTTTTTCAAGCCAACTAAATTAAAGATTTTTGATATCATTCGAAAGCTTACAATTAGTAGAAACTATCACAAGCAAAAGCTAAGCGATTGGACAAATTTCAAAAAAGATATGGCCAGTAAAGCTTAAATTTTTACTTCTTTAGTCGTAACTTTTTTCAGATTGTCCAATCGTTGGCTTTTGCTTGTTGATATTTTTTACTAATTGTAAGCTTTCGATGATGTCAACCATCTTTGATTTAATTGACTTTAAAAAAGTTATTAAAAAAAGTAGCGAGTTGGGTAAATACCGGAGAGAACAAAAACGCCAAATGTGAAGATTTGAGAGTCCCTTTCTTCGGATTAATCCCTGATCTAAGACATCTTGCAGTATATATTTCATAATTAGGAAACGGATTTTAAGGGTTTTATCTATTTGGTGTTGGTATCACCGCCCCCAGAACAATTGTTTACAGGTAGGGAGGGATTAGCGGGAACAGGATTCCCGCGGGAAAAGTACGGGATTACCGGTCCCCATTCCCGCTTTTTTGCCGATCGGGATTTTTGCGGGAAAGGGAAACCACGGGAATATTCCGTTCTGGCTTTCCGCCGTTAAATTTGAAATTCCCGTGAATTTTTTCATATAAAACATTTGTGATTTTTTTGAAGCGAATGTTTCTAAAAAATTCAGCCTATCCGTTCCTTTACGCCCTTTTACAAAAGAAATGCTGACAGTTTCTTAAGTTAAAATCTTCAAAAAAAAATTTCCGGCGTTTCCTATCGGACCCCGCCCATTCCTTTAAAGGCTTTGCGCACAAAATTCGAGTGCTCTCCCTCGCATCCCAAAATATTATACGTCATTTTAGAAACTATAATTTGGAATTTTGGAGTAAATTAATATGAACCCATCCGAAGAATTGCGTCTTTTACGAGACAGAATTGCCCAATTGGAACGCCAACAAACGATCAATTCACCAGCCTGTTCAAGTGCCGGTTTCGATTTGGTGGCACAAAATGCAAAGCGAAGAAGAATTGAACGAGGAAGTGCAGAACACGAAGAATTGGTCAGCAGAAAGCTTGAACAAATGGACGAATGGAAAAGAATTACAAAACTCGAGCTTGAAAATGTGTGAATTTATTTTCTAACAAAAACAGTCTTTTTTCTTTGCCATTTGTTCAGAAGGCACTTCGCGCCGAGTTGGAACATCAAAAACTGGTCAAAGATCATAAGGCTCTGCAGACAAAGAAGGAAGAGATTTGTGATCAAGGCACCCTATCTAAAATTGTTTTAGTTACTTTTTTGAACATTTTATTTTTTGAAGAACTAGTGTGCTAAAAAGAGAGAGACAGGCGGCCAGAGTAATTTGTGAATCAACGCACCCTATCTAAAAATTATTTTAGTTACTTTTTTGAACATTAAAAAAGGATTTCGGTATTTTTTACTACGAAGTGACTATCGTAGAGGAAGAATAGTAAGTGTAAATAAATAAATAGTTGAGCTTCATGCCATTGTACAAATGTGTTGGACGTTACGAAGGCACTTTCGCATACGAAGACGATGGCACTTTTTGGGGTCACGCGGTGGACGGATGTTCCCACCTCGACAATGGACGTCCGTACATCACTGGAAAGCCCGAATTTGAGGAAGGCGACGTCATCGGATGCGGCTTTAATTTGGCAACTCGCCAAATCATTTACACAAAAAACGGGCAGCTTTAGGTGAGAAAGAAAAAAATTAAATATATTAAAATCGTGAAAAATATTTTATTTGAATTATTTATTGAAGTCCTAATAATTTTGGCTTTGGTTATTTTCTGGATGCATAAAATATTTTTCATTTTTCGTGGTTTTTTCGAGTAAAACAGAATCAAGAGTCATAAGTACAAATTAGAATGGTGACAAATATGATAAAAATGATTATAAATTGTAAATTAGCGGGACAGAACATCGGCAAGAGAGTAAAAAGCAATGAGAAGGTCAGAATTTTGAGAAACTACTATCCGAATTATGTGAAATGATGGCCTGCTATGAGAATAGAGTAAAATGAAAAGGGATAAAGCAATATGAGAACGACGGTCAGGGTATGAGAATAAAAGAAAAAAGGTGTGAACGGTTTAAAAATGTTGAAACTTTATAAAAGCAAATCCAAATAACAGAAACATAAAAACCAATTAGTCCTCAATTAAGAAATAATACAGCATCCTAAAGAAACTCGTCTTAAATGGTTCAGATCGAGAGAAGAACAATTTGATCGAAATCAAATTTTGGCATGTTGAAAATTGTGCAAACATTTTGAGTTTTAATTTCAAACTTAATAAAAGGTGCCGAGCCGAGCATTTCACGTCTGTTTGCCGCCGAATTATACAAAAATAAATGTTTTTACGCCATTCCAAATTGTAAGTTCGTCGTTGATGATCAGCTTGTCATGGTCCAAAATCTCGCACAATAATTGCTGATCAATTTGCAAAAACTCTTCTGTTAAGATCAAAGTTTCTGCATTCTCATCGATGTAATCCAAACAACGGCGAGCAAAGTCCCAAAATAAATAAAAATGTAAATTCTTAACATTTGGGTTTAAACCGGTTTATATTAGCTTGAAAAATCTGCAAAAATTTGAACCAGTTATGAAATATTTCAAAAAATTAATTTCCAAAATAAACAAATTATCATAATTGTTGTCTGACAGATAGAAAAAAACATTCCTCACCTCTTGTCCAAGAAAGCGAGCCTGGTCAAATGCGAAAAAAACATTGCTCAGCTTCCATATGAAGTTCAAACACGAATTGACAAGTTTAGAAAGATTATATTTGTCGGCTAAAAGACAATTAATCCATTAAAATTTTCAAAACTAAGAATTTTCTACGGTAATTTTTAATAAATTTCACCATAATTATAAATTTCAAGATTAAATTGCAAAAAAAGGATTAGCGGCTCAATTTCTTAAAATTCACCCGCATCAAGCACAGAAATTGCATTGTCCTCGTTCAGTCCACTCAAATCCTTGGCGTAAATGAAGGCTAACATTGCCAACGCGTCCACCTCCACGTCGGGCACCTCCACGGGCTTAATCTTTTTTGAAGAGCCTAAAAATCGTTGTTTTCAAAAAATTTAAACAAATTTTCCGCACCGGTCCAAGCGGCGGCGGCCTTCGCATTTGCCTCGTCAAAACGAAACATTGCCTCAAAAACGTCGGAGGTTTTTGCCAGAATCGCTTTATGCGCCGGCAAAAGCTTCAAATTCAAACAAATAAAAAAATTAAGAAAAAAAATCTAAGCATAAATATATCCAAAAAGATTTGAATGATACTTTCTGCTGCATTTCCCAACGCTTTTATGCGGCTTTCAATCGCTGGCTTAAAAGTACCTTTGTTTCAAAATAGCATTGCCAACGAAGAGAGTGGAGGGGACGCGAGAGAATGCGTTGGCATTTACGAAAAGATTGCCTTACTCCAACAAAGATATATGCCAGAATTGGAGCGCGGCATTTGGGGCCCCCTGTTTATGCCAATTTGGTGGGGGGGGGGGGGGGGTTGAAGCATTACGGCTAATGTATTGTATGGAAGAAGCGCCTGGAGGGGATGCGGGAGAATGTGTTGGCATTTACGAAAAGATTGCCTTACTCCAACAAAGATATATGCCAGAATTGGAGCGCGGCATTTGGGGCCCCCTGTTTATGCCAATTTGGTGGGGGGGGGGGGGGTTGAAGCATTACGGCTAATGTATTGTATTGAGAAAGCGCCCTAGGCAGTATATGGCCAAAGAAGCAGAGATATTGGTCGATAAATCTGAATTGCACTTTGCATATCACATGGGCTGCTTTAAGCGGGTAAGCTGACGTGGAACTTTTGGGCATCCTCTAAATTTCTATTTTCGTGGCACATTTTACGAAAACCCAAAGGAACCATCCAACAAGCTTTTTCTAATGTCTGCCGAAAACAAAAGTCCGAGAATAAATCCTTGTGATTCTCGTGTTCCTGATGCTTCGATCAAAAATGATCAATGGAAAAAATAACGGTGAAATAAATGAATTAATTTCGCAGGTAATATTTATTTTGTATTTGATCAGCTCAGGAATTATCAGAGAGTGATTCGTGCAATGTTCGATTGCACCCCGCGGCAGCACACTTTTGAATCGGTTATTTGAGCTCAAAATTTATATTCGGGGTTTTGGGAGGGTGCGCGCGTAATCCATCGAATTTTAAGACGAATTTAATTTGGCATTTACTAGACTTCAAATTTATCCGTATCCGTCTATCTAAAATACTTTACAAGCTTTTATTAAATGTGGGCGAAACGTCTTTTTGGGCGAAATTTCGGGTTCGGGTGTGACCCGAAATTTCGGGTATTTTGGTATTTCGGATTCGTGTTTCGGATAAATTACCCGAAATTTCGGGAAAATACACCCCTAAAGATCGGATTTTTGGAATGAATGAAATTTTTAAAAGGTTGCTCAAAAAATATTTGAAAGTTGCTATAACCGTACGTCAAATTACAAATAATTTTTATAAAAAAGGAAGTGCAAGCACTAGAGCCCGGATTTTTAGGGACTAAAAAACGTGAAAAAGGGACATATAATAGGGACTAAAACCCCCCAAAATAAGGGCTTAAAACCCCCAAAATTGGCAAAATAGGGACTAAAAAATGTGCTAACTGACCAAATCCAGTCAATTTTTGCGTGAAAACCTTTAAAATCCATCATTCTTTATTAATTTTCTTCTAATTGTAAATGTATTATTTTTTACATGTTTTTGACAATTTTATAAAAAATATCAAATCATAAAATTTTAGGGGAAAATGTCGATCTTTAGAGGTGCATTTTTGGTTTAAAATTTTTTTTGATTTTAAAGGGTACCTTTTTCGTTTTTATTGCATTTTTTTAAAGAAATTTTGGGAAAAAGTACCTAAAATATTGAATTTCTTCAGAAATTTTTGGAAAAATGTCTAAAAATTGCATTTTTTCTTTAAAATTTTGGGGAAAAGTGCCAAAATAGGGACTAAAAAGTCGCTCTAATTCAATTGGAAATGAATGCTATTTCTGGGCTTCTCTCGTCAAACCCTGTTCGCAAAAAAAAAGAGGGTAAACCCTAAATCCAAAAATCCGGGCTCTAGCAATCACTAAACGTTTGCTGTCCATTATTAATTTGTTCTTTTCAGTTATTTTCAAATGGGACCTAAAAGTAAATATGACAAATATTTCAGCGAAAGACAATGATGAAATCAATGTTCATCAGCCAGGGCAGGTTTGAATTTACGTCGAACATCTTCATGTATCAAATCCCCCGCCGTATTATATTAGGGCTGGTTGCAAACGGAGATTATGTTGGCACTCAAGAGAGGAGCCCATTCAACTTTCAGCCGTTTAATGTGCGCGAAATTTCCATTTGCAAACGGTCGACATATCCCCAAGCTCCTATGATTTGGACTACCCCAACGGGAGATATGTACGCCCGTTTAATGATATGAATGAAGCGGTTGGATTTACCAACACAACAGACAGCAACGGTATAACTTTTGAACAGTATGGAAAAACCCATTGCATTTGCGTATTCAACATGACCAGCAATGGGGACATCAGGCCGGTCTTTTCGATTTGATCAAAAACGGCACGACAGCTGTTAGTGTCAAATTCAGCCAGGCAGTGCCAACTGTGGAATTATGTTGGTTGTAATGGGCGAGTGTGATGCATTGGTGATGTTGGATAGAAACCGAGCTTCAAAAAAAATATTATCTATAAAAAAATCATTATTTTTAAAAAATATTTAATTCTTTTATTAATCTTATTTTCATTATTGATAAAATGTAATCAAAAAAAGTTGCAATTATTTTACTATTTCTCCGAATTTCTTTCCCCGTCGCTGGTGAAGAAGAGCTCTCTGCATACCAGGAATATTTGAGAGGAATTGCAGAATGCAGGTTGTTCAATACTATTCTACCGACCACCCCTTCATCAATTCCAAAACATAAAAACTTATTGAAGAGCCGATCTCTGATCTTATCCCTCCTTTAATTCAATTGTTAAGGATAGACCAGAAGAAAACTATAATCAAACAATTTGTTGGGCGTTATTTATTCTATATTTAATGGTTATTGCTAGTTTGGTATTCCAACAACTTTGCTCAATTTTTTGGTTGAAGAATGGAGAATATCAACAATTTTGAGGGCAAACAGTCGAACCGCGCAAGTCTTTCAGGGTTGCTTCGCCAGTGACCAATTGCCGTCTCCTTCCACTCTACAGTACCCTGCCGTTTTCATTGTGAACAGAGACTCACACCGCAAGGAAGGATCCCATTGGTGTGCTATTTATGGGAAAGGATTGGATACACCCGCCCTATATTATGACAGCCTTGCTCAACCAATACCAGCTGCCATTGTGTCGTCCTTTCTCAACAAATTTACAGAGGGAATAAAGAAAAATATTCATCCATATCAATCACTAGGCTCCGGATTTTTAGGGTTTAACGTTTTTTTTGCGGATAGGGTTTGACGAGAGAAGCCCAGAAATAGCATTCATTTCGAAAATTTTTGAATTAGAGCGACATTTTAGTCCCTAAAAATCCCTATTTCGGCCTTTTTGAGAATAAGTCCCTATTTCGCCGTTTTTGCGTTTTTAGACCCTATTTTGAACCCTGGACTGATACCGTAACAATACGTTATTTGCTTCCCTGAACTAAAAAGGTTGTATATCAATACGATTCCTTCAATTCTAGCACAATTGCGTTTTTTGGGCATAGTTGCCTATCATTTTTAAAATAAATTTGATCAAAATTTTAAGGATTAGTTCATCTCGTCATCGTGAAAACCATTCTCTTGCCCCTCATTCTTTGTAACTTCTTCGTTTTGAACGACCGGGCCACGGACCAACAACGACGGAACTTGCTATTAATTAAAAAATTGAATTAAATATTTTAAAATTTGGATCGGGGGTATACAATTTCAAAAATTTTTACATTCGATTTATACCCTACAAGGTTGGGTTCGGCTTCACGTTCGCGACGAATTAAAACAAAAACACTCACAAGGTTGGCAAACTAAACAAATTTGGAAATACAACTCTTTTTTATTGGGTCCAACCTGGAGGAAAAAAATCAGAACAAGCAAAATAAGGGCAAAATAATCGGTTTTGTTTTTGTTCAGCGAAATAAGATTGGGAAACTGTGTGCCAAGAGTCCCTGGGACGCAAAGAATAGGCTTAGTGTAATCATTCGGGCGAAGACACACGTCCGTGAGCCTTCTATTTTCTTTGTTTGCCCCCCCCCTCGCAACCTTTCCAACCAATGTAAATCAGATGTAAAGTAGATCGAAAATGAAGAAAATTCCAAAACGAAACAACAAAGTTATCGTCTAAAGAAAAATCCGTTTGGTGCCTGCTGCTGTTGCTCCTCGCGGCGCCTCTTCGCTGCTTCTTTTTCACGGCCCGTGCGGTTATAAAAAAAAAATTTATTTTATTTTTATTTTTGGTAAAATAAAACGCACCTTTGGTGGTTGATTATGATTGGGTTCCATCGGCGTAACGTTCTGTTGGGCAATTGCAGGGGTAGGTTTACGGAGTTGCGCGAAGTTATAATGGAGGCGCCCTTGTTCTGGAATATGCCAAAATACAAAAAATCATGCAAATTCAACTTACGAGAGCAATTGCGATTTCTTCTTTGGTTGGCCATCGACCGTCCACAATTTGGAACACAGCTCGCGCAACGGTTTTGTTGCCATTAGTCGTTTTGTTGGCCACCCTTCCGGCGATTTGGTTGCGATCACTCGTCCATCCATCGATTCAGACGATGATGAAATTCGGGCTCGTCTTTAGCGTTCAATTTTCTGAATATAAATTTCATGTTAGAACACCCTCTTATATAAATAGTCAATGAACGCAACAATTTCTGGAACTTTATTAAAAATCAGTAACAATTGTTCGATAGGGCGCGTTTGTTGGCTCAATTACTCTCATCGTCTTCTCTCTCTTTTTCTAACGCTATTTCTTCAAAAGTAAAATTTGTAGTAAAAATCCTAAATTATGTCGAAAATTGTGTGAAAAGCTTCTTTTTAATGTAAATGTTATGCTAAAAACCTAAATTATAATACAAAAATGTGCAAAAATAATTGAAAGATGAAAGAAGCTTTTAATGTTTTCGGGAAATTAAATTTAAGTCCAACCTTTTCGGTCAGACAATTCCAAAATATTAAATTTCAGTCCAACATTTTCGGTCAGACAATTCCAAAATTTGTTGATCCACTTTCGTGGAGAGTCCAAGTAGCTTACTAGGACTATAAATAATCAATGAACGCAACAATTTCTGGAACTTTATTAAAAATCAGTAACAATTGTTCGATAGCGTGCGTTTGTTGGCTCAATTACTCTCATCGTCTTCTCTCTCTTTTTCTAACGCTATTTCTTCAAAAGTAAAATTTGTAGTAAAAATCCTAAATTATGTCGAAAATTGTGTGAAAAGCTTCTTTTTAATGTAAATGTTATGCTAAAAACCTAAATTATAATACAAAAATGTGCAAAAATAATTGAAAGATGAAAGAAGCTTTTAATGTTTTGAGGGAAATTAAATTTAAGTCCAACCTTTTCGGTCAGACAATTCCAAAATATTAAATTTAAGTCCAACCTTTTCGGTCAGACAATTCCAAAATTTGTTGATCCACTTTCGTGGAGAGTCCAAGTACCTTACTAGGACTATAAATAGCCAATGAACGCAACAATTTCTGGAACTTTATGAAAAATCAGTAACAATTGTTCGATAGGGCGCGTTTGTTGGCTCAATTACTCTCATCGTCTTCTCTCTTTTTTTCTAACGCTATTTCTTCAAAAGTAAAATTTGTTGTAAACTCCTAAATTATGTCGCAAATTGTGTGAAAAGCTTCTTTTTAATGTAAATGTTATGCTAAAAACCTAAATTATAATACAAAAATTGCAAAAATAATTGAAAGATGAAAGAAGCTTTCTAGTTTTGAGGGAAATTAAATTTAAGTCCAACCTTTTCGGTCAGACAATTCCAAAATATTAAATTTAAGTCCAACCTTTTCGGTCAGACAATTCCAAAATTTGTTGATCCACTTTCGTGGAGAGTCCAAGTACCTTACTAGGACTATAAATAGCCAATGAACGCAACAATTTCTGGAACTTTATGAAAAATCAGTAACAATTGTTCGATAGGGCGCGTTTGTTGGCTAAATTACTCTCATCGTCTTCTCTCTTTTTCTAACGCTATTTCTTCAAAAGTAAAATTTGTTGTAAAACTCCTAAATTATGTCGCCAATTGTGTGAAAAGCTTCTTTTTAATGTAAATGTTATGCTAAAAACCTAAATTATAATACAAAAATGTGCAAAAATAATTGAAAGATGAAAGAAGCTTTTAATGTTTTCGGGAAATTAAATTTAAGTCCAACCTTTTCGGTCAGACAATTCCAAAATATTAAATTTCAGTCCACATTTTCGGTCAGACAATTCCAAAATTTGTTGATCCACTTTCGTGGAGAGTCCAAGTACCTTACTAGGACTATAAATAGTCAATGAACGCAACAATTTCTGGAACTTTATTTGAAATAATTTTTGATTTATTATATGGTCTATTCTAACAAAAGCGTTTTTTATTAATTATTTTATTCAATTTATTTACTCACAACAATAAACTCTCAAATTGTTTCATACAAAAGAGAAGCATGGGATTTGAAATAATTTTTGATTTATTATATGGTCTATTCTAACAAAAGCGTTTTTTATTAATTATTTTATTCAAATTATTTACTCACAACAATAAACTTTCAAATTGTTTCATACAAAAGAGAAGCATGGGATTTGAAATAATTTTTGATTTATTATATGGTCTATTCTAACAAAAGCGTTTTTTATTAATTATTTTATTCAATTTAATTACTCACAACAATAAACTCTCAAATTGTTTCATACAAAAGAGAAGCATGGGATTTGAAATAATTTTTGATTTATTATATGGTCTATTCTAACAAAAGCGTTTTTTATTAATTATTTTATTCAATTTATTTACTCACAACAATAAACTTTCAAATTGTTTCATACAAAAGAGAAGCATGGGATTTGAAATAATTTTTGATTTATTATATGGTCTATTCTAACAAAAGCGTTTTTTATTAATTATTTTATTCAATTTATTTACTCACAACAATAAACTCTCAAATTGTTTCATACAAAAGAGAAGCATGGGATTTGAAATAATTTTTTATTTTTTTATATGGTCTATTCTAACAAAAGCGTTTTTTATTAATTATTTTATTCAATTTATTTACTCACAACAATAAACTCTCAAATTGTTTCATACAAAAGAGAAGCATGGGATTTGAAATAATTTTTGATTTATTATATGGTCTATTCTAACAAAAGCGTTTTTTATTAATTATTTTATTCAATTTATTTACTCACAACAATAAACTATAAAATTGTTTCATACAAAAGAGAAGCATGGGATTTGAAATAATTTTTGATTTATTATATGGTCTATTCTAACAAAAGCGTTTTTTATTAATTATTTTATTCAATTTATTTACTCAGAACAATAAACTCTCAAATTGTTTCATACAAAAGAGAAGCATGGGCTTTGAAATAATTTTTGATTTATTATATGGTCTATTCTAACAAAAGCGTTTTTTATTAATTATTTTATTCAATTTATTTACTCACAACAATAAACTTTCAAATTGTTTCATACAAAAGAGAAGCATGGGATTTGAAATAATTTTTGATTTATTATATGGTCTATTCTAACAAAAGCGTTTTTTATTAATTATTTTATTTAATTTATTTACTCACAACAATAAACTCTCAAATTGTTTCATACAAAAGAGAAGCATGGGATTTGAAATAATTTTTGATTTATTATATGGTCTATTCTAACAAAAGCGTTTTTTATTAATTATTTTATTCAATTTATTTACTCACAACAATAAACTCTCAAATTGTTTCATACAAAAGAGAAGCATGGGATTTGAAATAATTTTTGATTTATTATATGGTCTATTCTAACAAAAGCGTTTTTTATTAATTATTTTATTCAATTTATTTACTCACAACAATAAACTCTCAAATTGTTTCATACAAAAGAGAAGCATGGGATTTGAAATAATTTTTGATTTATTATATGGTCTATTCTAACAAAAGCGTTTTTTATTAATTATTTTATTCAAATTATTTACTCACAACAATAAACTTTCAAATTGTTTCATACAAAAGAGAAGCATGGGATTTGAAATAATTTTTGATTTATTATATGGTCTATTCTAACAAAAGCGTTTTTTATTAATTATTTTATTCAATTTAATTACTCACAACAATAAACTCTCAAATTGTTTCATACAAAAGAGAAGCATGGGATTTGAAATAATTTTTGATTTATTATATGGTCTATTCTAACAAAAGCGTTTTTTATTAATTATTTTATTCAATTTATTTACTCACAACAATAAACTCTCAAATTGTTTCATACAAAAGAGAAGCATGGGATTTGAAATAATTTTTGATTTATTATATGGTCTATTCTAACAAAAGCGTTTTTTATTAATTATTTTATTCAATTTATTTACTCACAACAATAAACTTTCAAATTGTTTCATACAAAAGAGAAGCATGGGATTTGAAATAATTTTTGATTTATTATATGGTCTATTCTAACAAAAGCGTTTTTTATTAATTATTTTATTCAATTTATTTACTCACAACAATAAACTCTCAAATTGTTTCATACAAAAGAGAAGCATGGGATTTGAAATAATTTTGATTTATTATATGGTCTATTCTAACAAAAGCGTTTTTTATTAATTATTTTATTCAATTTATTTACTCACAACAATAAACTATCAAATTGTTTCATACAAAAGAGAAGCATGGGATTTGAAATAATTTTTGATTTATTATATGGTCTATTCTAACAAAAGCGTTTTTTATTAATTATTTTATTCAATTTATTTACTCAGAACAATAAACTCTCAAATTGTTTCATACAAAAGAGAAGCATGGGCTTTGAAATAATTTTTGATTTATTATATGGTCTATTCTAACAAAAGCGTTTTTTATTAATTATTTTATTCAATTTATTTACTCAGAACAATAAACTCTCAAATTGTTTCATCCAAAAGAGAAGCATGGGATTTGAAATAATTTTTGATTTATTATATGGTCTATTCTAACAAAAGCGTTTTTTATTAATTATTTTATTCAATTTATTTACTCACAACAATAAACTCTCAAATTGTTTCATCCAAAAGAGAAGCATGGGATTTGAAATAATTTTTGATTTATTATATGGTCTATTCTAACAAAAGCGTTTTTTATTAATTATTTTATTCAATTTATTTACTCACAACAATAAACTTTCAAATTGTTTCATACAAAAGAGAAGCATGGGATTTGAAATAATTTTTGATTTATTATATGGTCTATTCTAACAAAAGCGTTTTTTATTAATTATTTTATTCAATTTATTTACTCACAACAATAAACTCTCAAATTGTTTCATACAAAAGAGAAGCATGGGATTTGAAATAATTTTTGATTTATTATATGGTCTATTCTAACAAAAGCGTTTTTTATTAATTATTTTATTCAATTTATTTACTCACAACAATAAACTCTCAAATTGTTTCATCCAAAAGAGAAGAGCAGTGTTGGAACCAAGATGTCCCCAAAAATCCCCAAAGCGCTGCACGCCCGCGCGAGCATTGCGCGCGCGTATGGGCTCTTTGCACACGCGCGCGCGCGAGGGAAGGGAGGGCACCTCACGTACGCGCGGGGGGGGGGGGGAGGGGGGAGGACGATCACAAACGCTGTGTTTCACTCATCCCGGATCAGACCCTTTTGAATTAGTGCGCAAACTACGGTGCTCACCAAATAACATCCACGTCAGCCCCGCCAGCGCAGCGATTCCCCTCTCTGCCCTCTACCCACTCCCTTCTCTGAAGGGAAGAGAACGAACTGAAAATAGATAAAGGAAGAAAGGAGGAAGTAAGGAGTGTAAGAGAAAATATATCCACCATTTTCGCCAACCCCCCCCCCCCCCCAAGGCCGATCAGTCAAAACAATCAAAGTCATCCATTCGTCGATTTATTGAAGAGACAAAATTGCATTTGAAGGTTTTAAAGGTTAAAATCGACATTTTTTTCACTGAATTTTCTTTATATTACCAAAAAACGCCAAGTTTAACGAAGTCCAACAAATTTCGAACAGATTTAGTAGATTTTTGTTCCTCATTTGTATTTATTTGATATTTTTTTAGATTTTGGCCCCTGAACAGAACCTGAAAGACACTGGCCGCACTGTGCCCGAAATTGACCTCAAAAAAGAACGGCATTCCTGTCTCAAGGTTTTGGTTTTTAAACATTTACATTATTTTTAAAGAATTGCTTTGAAAACAATGTAAGGCAGACAAAAAACCAACCAAACTGGTCCAATTTTAATAAAAGAATACGAAATCAAAAATCTCGGCGTTCTGCATCGCCAGCTTTCATATCGGGTGCTAAAAAAATAATCGCTTTACATTTTTTTCGATTTAGCGCAAACATTCTTAACAATGGCAGACGCCCCGCCATTCAAATCCGATTTTGTCACCGTTTTCGACTTTTAAACGGTTAGTGAGTTTTGGCGCAAACTCAAAATTCGACAAATTTTTCTTTAATTAAAAGTTTTTTCGTTTACTTTCTGTTTTTTGCATAAATTGGGCACTCTCCGCAGAACAAAGTGACCCATTTGGACCGTTCTCTCTGTTCTGCTTCGAGGAGTCGTCAAAAAGCGTTTATGCTTCAACTCTAACACAGATAATAACAACAAAATTGGGATCGTAGGATCAACTGCCTTTATAAGTAGTACCACAAAAAACCGTTTCTGAGGGGATTTTCGGATCTTATCCCTACAAAACCAGATCGTTTGGTTTTTAAATTAGCAAAATTCCCCACTCAGAACTAGCTGCTTATGCGGATCTTATCTATAGCTTTAAACTTTTTTCAGAAGAATAGACAACTGCACTGACGGAAAGAAGACCGGCACATGATGCGAAATCCTATCTCAAGAGCAGTCAAATTGTATCGGTCCGACATTTTGGAATGCCATGGGGCACGAGCGATTGCGCCGATCAGGAAGCCGATCGACCAGAAAGGTGAATGGTTTGATCTGGTCTTTACCGTCTTGTTGTTGACCATTATTCTTTTGACAATGGCAAATCCTTTCGACAACAATACAAAACTGTTTTCCTGCGCAAGTCTCGTGCCGCCTTCATCACCTTTCGCAACTTTCAATCAAAAAAGAAGCCGACACCGAAAGGTGAGAGGGATTCAATCAATATTCAGGCGAGGCAAACATTTTACCGATCGTTAAGATTTTTTTGTTTTGGCCATTTTGCAACTATTATGAATTTGTTTAAATCCAGTATTTTTGAAAGTTTTTTCGGCTGTACACGATTTATTCCAAAAAATTGTTTAATTAAAATAAACACAATTTTCTTAAGGTGCCAGCCCCGCACTTGTTGGTTGCATGGAGTCCACTTTGTCCGACAATGGCAAATCCTTTCGACAACAGCACAAAAGCACCTTCCTGCGCAAGTCTCGTGCCGCCTTCATCACCTTTCGCAACTTTCAATCAAAAAAGAAGCCGACACCGAAAGGTGAGAGGGATTCAATCAATATTCAGGCGAGGCAAACATTTTACCGATCGTTAAGATTTTTTTGTTTTGGCCATTTTGCAACTATTATGAATTTGTTTAAATCCAGTATTTTTGAAAGTTTTTTCGGCTGTACATGATTTTTTCCAAAAAAATTGTTTAATTAAAATAAACACAATTTTCTTAAGGTGCCAGCCCCGCACTTGTTGGTTGCATGGAGTCCACTTTGTCCGACAATGGCAAATCCTTTCGACAACAGCACAAAAGCACCTTCCTGCGCAAGTCTCGTGCCGCCTTCATCACCTTTCGCAAACTTCAAACGAACAACCGGACCATGCAGTGCTGCGACATTGAATGGTGGGAGTTCAAACAAAGCTTAAGCGAATTAGAATCCGGTCTTTAACCATAAACGATTTGCTACTGAATTAATTATTTTTACAACATTCTTCTCTAAGACTCGTTAATTTTCCCGACATTTTTTAAAATTTTTTAATAAAAATCTGTCAATTCTCAGGTGTGCCATTACACTTCCGTTGGACAATGCCAAGGCTCAGCTGTTCTACAACCAGTGCATTTGTTTGATCGTGAAGCACAAAATTCGGTGCGTAATTGTTCGAAAAAGAGACGGACACATTTCTTCAAACTAACGATATGTCGGAGGCGATAAAACTTGCAAAAAACATAGCAAAAAAATAGGCGGGACGCGCTAAAACCGTCTTAACAAAGGACGCCCAACATCAAAAACTAATTAAATACTGGAAGGAATAGGACGGTAAAAAACTGTTCATTTTTTGGCGAAGACAAAAAAAACGGTTCTCCCAGGCGTTAACAAACACGTTTTCCATTGCTCGCAAAATGTCCGAAGATAGTTTTTGTGATAGAGAGGGGAGTATAAAATATTCGGAAAGCTCATTCATTCCGCATTTTGATTTTAGTTCCTGTTTAACATTGTTGGGCTGGCGAGTTTACGAGTTTAATTGGTTTCTTATTAAGAATGGACGAATTGCCGGATGTTCTTAATCCCCAACCCATTGCCGTGGACGAAGAGGAATCGTATATCGTGAGCGAAATGTAAGCAAATTTCTTTTTGTTGCCTTTCAAAATTTTTTATCATATTTAAGATTTGACGACCGAATTGACGCCGACGGCACAATACTATACGCCGTCAGATGGGAGCAGGATCAGAGCACAACTTGGGAACCAATAAACAATCTTGAAGGGGCCCATGAAACACTCGAGGAATACCTTCTTGGCAAGAATTCCAAGGCCCAAGATACCAAAAAGGTGTCAAAAAAAAGATCTAAAGTTTAATCGATCCTAAATTCAGAAGACAAAACGTGCCCGGGCACCAACAACCGAAAAGCGTGCGAGCACCAAAACAAAAACAGCAAAACTGAAAGGCACGGAAGAGCACGAACAAACAGAAACAATTTGGTTGATGAAGAACACACACGCTTATGCCATTTTAAACGTGAAGCTTGAGCGGGAGCAAAAAGCGGAGACCGAAGAAGGACCGGAAGGGGCAGGGACCACGGGCCCGGCGGTGGTGGCGGCATTCCAGCCCTACCATCGCTGGGTCCGTGGTCCGGGTAGTGTGAAGCGTAAATTACGAAAACAATGGTTGGCAGGAAGATCGGTTCCGATGTGATGGCTTTTAATTTGTTGCGCTATCCGTTTTTGGGGCATTTATTCAAACTTTGAATGAAAATTTTGGATTGTTTTTTCAAAACATTGGCCTATAATATTGTATCATGTTGGCATTGCGAGTAGGACCGAGGGAGGGGAGCTTAGGAGCGACTCGAATTGGCATTTTTCCTGGGTGGGAGGCTTGTATTGCCCCCACCCGGGATATGTTTCGGGTGGGAGGCTTGTATTGCCCCCACCCGCGATATGTTTCGGGTGGGAGGCTTGTATTGCCCCCACCCGGGATATGTTTCGGGTGGGAGGCTTGTATTGCCCCCACCCGGGATATGTTTCGGGTGGGAGGCTTGTATTGCCCCCACCCGGGATATGTTTCGGGTGGGAGGCTTGTATTGCCCCCACCCGGGATATGTTTCGGGTGGGAGGCTTGTATTGCCCCCACCCGGGATATGTTTCGGGTGGGAGGCTTGTATTGCCCCCACCCGGGATATGTTTTCGGGTGGGGGCTTGTGTTGCCCCACCCGGGACAAATGCCAATTCGAGTCTCTCCTTAGCCCCCGGCCCCTTTCCGAATACTGTTACCAAATAATACATTTCCATTTGTGCCAAAATACCATTTTCAATAAAACAATTGTTGCCACACATCGTTGATGATCGATTTTTAAACGAAAAGGTTTGGAAGAATGAGGAAAAGGTGATCAAAGGAAGGGCGCGGTAAGGAAGGGAAAGGGTACCGAAACGAAGGGTGCAAAAAAAAGGAAGGTTGAGGCGGGCTTTGTGAGGGACAAGGGGAAAGGAAAGGATTGAGGATGTGGGGTTTGGAAGAACAAGGGAGGGTTGAATGAAGTAACGGGAGGAGATAAAAGGGTGGTGGCGAAAAGGTGCGGGAAGGAAGGAAAGGTGCGGGAAGGAAGAGTGCAGGAACGAAGGGTGTGGGAAGGTATGGTGAGGGGTAGCGAGGGATTGAAGATGGAGAGAGGCGGAGACAGAAGAAAAGCAAGAGCATTTAACAAAAGCCATGAAGTGGCCAAAGTCTAAACCTATTGAAATTTCCCCACCAACCAAACTAATTCTTCCCTCCCAAGCCAGTCCAAATGTCTCAACAAAATACAACACTAATTTATTCAACAATTTAAAAACATCAATGCTCACTAGATCCCTCAACGAGGGTTCTCTAAAGAACTGCCAAGACGAACTTCAACTCTGTCTCTTGGACACCAGATCGTGACGGCCGGAAATAAAGGGCCCGCTAGAACTATGACAGTTGACTCTGCTAAATATAAAATAATATTAAAAGTTAAAAAACAAAATAACCAACCGATTTTTTCGCCGTTGCGAAAATATATGATTTTTCCTTGGGCCCAATCCCAACTACAGCCGATGACATCTCCTTCTATGAAACTTGGGACTTTTTCATCAAAATGCCCATCAAAAAAAAGCTCTCCGGAGCTTTCGACGCCAAAGGTCCCCGGCGTCCATCCAATTGTATTTGACCGTGCCAAATTTCCGGGCGCGAAGCCGACACACACGGTGCTTAAAACGTTTTAAAAACAAGAAAATTTTCTAAAATTTTACCCCGTTTTTTTGACCATTTGGACCTCAAAGTGACGAAAATTTGCTGTTTGGCGGTAGATGAATGTGCAAGGCTCTTAAGAAAAAGATTAAAGGTTGTCTTCCATAATTTTTACCCTCCCGCACTCCACGGTGCTCAACCAAATATGTCTTTTGCACCAGCATGTTGTTGTAGTTGGTGCCGTTGTTGCCGTTCCAGCTGTTGAACATTGTCGAGTGTGTGTGTGTGTGTGTGTCAAAGGATGATGTTTGGCTCGTTCGATGTCCTTTTATACGTCCGTTTCTACATTAATGGCTTTGCACAGCCGCACAAAAACGAGTTAACTTGTGGTTTTTGTTCCAACTGCAACATTTTTTCATGGGCGTAAAACCATTAAAACATCTAACCACGACCCGTTTTTTGCCCCGAACGCGACATTTTTGGTTAAGCAAAAAACCGATGGACGGTTTTTTGCAACTTTTCTTTACGAGCCCTAAGAGGTGCACAATTTTGGCCCCCAAACCAACTAATCATCTCCGGCGCCTGTCACTTTACTTCATCTGTATTATTTCAATTCTCTTTTTCACCACATTTCATTTGAACGTAAAAAAATATCGTGCGATTTAAACCCCAACCCTCTCAAAAATCGTTGCGCAATTATGGAAACGGACGATTTCACACTCTAAAATGCCAAGGTCATTTCGTCACCTGTCAATCAAACTTGCGTCGTTAGAAACGAAAGCGCATTATTTAAGTTAGGCCTTCACAATAATGGCGTCGAATTTTCTTTAGAGTAAAAGGCCGACGGCATAATTTGTCCGTCTTGCGCAGAGACGGTCAAAACCTGTCAATCAAAGTTCCCCATTTTTTTCAAAACCCATCCATCATCTTTGAATTTATCGACAGAAAGGCTTTAATTTGGTCATTTTAGCGAGGGGCGAGCCGGCACGGCGAGGAGGCATATTCAAATTTGTGCGGATGATTTGGGGGAGGAGTCTAACTCCCGATGACCAAGTAAGTCCATTCACTTGAGCATTTTCCGAACCCACATTTCATTCCCGAGCAAAAAATGTCTTATGTTACCCCCGGAACCTTTGTTTTTTTGAAAAAGGATTTTGGCGATTTTACTAGTAGCGAATCGACTAACCGTGCCGGGCCCGAACTCATAGGGGAAATGATGTAAGAAACAACCCAAATATCGGTTATTTCTTTTGTTTTAGGCAGTGGAGAGCAGACTTCTTGCGACAGATATATGGCAGGCCAGAGCCCGTTCCTCCCACTCCCCCCGCATCGCGCAAAAGAGTCCGCACCCCATCGCCCGCACCTCCTTTGCCAATCCCTGTTCTCATTGGTAAGTTCGGCTTTTGGTTGCTTAATTTTCCAGGAAACGGGTTTTGGGTCACGACGAATCTCATTTTCGATTTGTTTTCAGGGCACCAGGCAGGCCCGTTGGAGGACGAAGGATTTGACGAACTTGTGCCAGATTTTGGAGAAGAAGAAGTCGACCCAGATTTTGCGCTGGAGCCCAATGAACCGCTGCCTCATCACATTGGCCTACCGCCCGCACCGCCACCACCCCAACTTCTCCAGGCAAATAAAAGAAATTGGTCACATTTCCAGGCATAATTATTCCGAGGTTTTTACAGGCTGGGCAGCCGTTTCTTCTACCACCGCCACCTCCACCGCCGTCTCCGCAACAACTTCATCAACCGCTTCATGCTCATCTTTTCGTCCGGCATCCACCACCTCCGCCGCCGCCTCCGCATCTCCTTCGGCGACCGATTCCGCTACATCCACAGCCGCCTCCTCATCTTTTCTTCCGGCAACCGCCACCTCCGCCGCCGCCTCCGCATCTTCTTCGGCGCCCGATTCCGATACATCCGCTGCAGCCACCTCATGGGCTTTTCTTCCCGCAGCCGCCACCTCCGCGGCCTCCACATCTCCAGTACATTCAGGCAAACCAGCTCTCTGTTTCAATCAACTTTCAAGCCTAATTTATCGAGCTTTTACAGGTCGGACAGCCCCTCCATTTGCCGCCACCACCGCCTCCGCATTACATCCGTCAACCGATGCCGCCGCATCCGCCACAACAGCAGCATTTTGGACAACCGCCGCTGCCGCTCCGACTGTTTCGGGCAAGTCAATCCTTTCTCATTTGATTTCGCGCCCAACTTGTGGTTTTCAGGCCCCACCTCGTCCAGTGTGGCGCGGAAGGCCTGTCGATCCACGCCGCCCGCCTCAACATGTCCGAGCACCTCGTTTGGACTAGCGCGGATTCACCAGCGATGCAAGAAATCAGGGGTTGTGATCAATTTGCATTTTTGAAAAATCAAACGAAAGATTGACATTTGTCGACGCATTTTGAAAGAACAAACTTTGTTGTTTTTTTCTCGGTATCGGGTTTTTTGCCTCTTTATTGCTCTCGGAAAAAGGGGGGTTTGCAAAACTGGTTTAGAAATGCTCGGAAATTTGACACTGGACAACGAACTTGAAGCGCAGAAACTGTTTGAACAAAAACAAGGGACCGTTATTTTAATTGTCACATATTTTTTTTGTTTTCTTTGCCTAATAATGCTCCTTTTCCGTTTTTGCCGTAGAAAGTGAATAAATTTTGTTTTGAAATTACCATTTTTTGTTTGGGGTTTATGCCAAATATTTCAATCGATATAATTTGAAATTTCATTTAATTTCTAGAAAATGTCCGACTTTTTAATTTTTCTTGCGGGGTTTGCCTTTGCATTGCTCACCATCACTTTTTTGTTAGCTCTACTGACCTTCTTCATCGTTTGCGCCTTTTGGTTCGAACGTCGCGAAATTGTTGAATATGAGGAAGAAACCGATGCGACTCTCCAACCCCCAACCGTTTATTATTAAGGAATAAATTTTTTTGTTTATTGTTTTTAGTTTTTTTGTTGGGGTATAAAAGCCCAAAGTATCTTTTTAAAGCGTTTGGGATTTTTAAAACTTTTTTAGGATGCCGCCCAAAAAATTTCTGCAAATTCCTGAGGAGAAGCGGAGGGCCCGGAACACTAGGAATTTTTTTAAGAGAAGCCCAAATTTGGAAAAAATTTACGAAGAAGTGGACAGTCACGTCAACGAAAATAAAAAGTTTGGGATCCGGGAACATGTGACAAAATTTTATTTTAGGAACCCACCTAACGAAAAAGCTGATGAAAATTTTAAGAAAATTTTAAAAAAGTTTATCGACGAAGCAGTGAAAAAAGGGGCAGAACCGGGGCGGGAGATACAAAAAATGTCCGTCAACATATACTGCGTAGCAATTCCTGACCCCATAATAATTCCCGCGAGACCGCTATTCCAAATCACGCCGGATGTCGTTCTTTTTGAGTTTGAGAAGGTGCAACAGTCGTGGCGTGCCGCCGATCTCTTGTGCGAGCAGCTGTCCATCATTGTGACGACTTATTCTTCTCCAAAGAAATGAATAAAAATTAAAAAAAATTTCGCTTAATCTTTTTTTGTCTTAATTCAAATCTTTACCGCAATATTAATTACACATTTAAGTTTTTCTTTAAGAAATGTCTCACCATTTTAACCCCTTTGTTCAAACCAAAGAGTTGGGAAGAATCTCGGCGCCAAAAAATAAATATTCTCTTTTTTACGCTTTGGTACTTAGTAGGTCGTGCAAATTAGTTGATTGTAAACGAGATTGGCGTCGGTTTGATTATCTTCAAAAAAGTGAAAAAAAACAGCAAGAATTGGTTTGGGAGCTAATGGGAAATTTGGGGGTTTCTGGCAATACTTCTTCGTATGGAATTGGCCATATAGAATCGGTTCAAGCTTATTGGGATGAGGAATATCCGGAAATGTTCAGGATAGTGGCATTTGATAAGGTAGGAACAAAATGTTAGATCTCTAAAACAATTAATTTCATAGAAGTCTGGCCTAACTCCAATTTTCAAGGGTCAGGAGGTTCGAAAACATAATGTGTGCATTATTAGAGAAGACGGACATTGGGACGGGATGAAAAGCATAACTCAGTTTTTTGCAATTCGGAATTTTTGTGTGAGCTGTGACGTAACCTACGGAAGACCGGAACAGCATCGAATTGATTGCAAGGAGCGTTGTAAGAAGTGTTGCCGTATGGGATATGGCTTTCCGTGTAAATATGAGGCACTTGATCTTTATTGCGAGGAGTGTAATCGAAAGTTTCACAATTCTGAGTGTTTTGAAACCCACAAGAAGAAAGTCTGTAAGGAGTATAAAAAATGTGGAAAATGTGGAGAGTTGTACAGGACGAGAGACAATCGCAAGCACGTGTGCGGTGAAAAGTTTTGTAAGCGGTGTTTGGTTTATCATCCGGGACGGCAATGTTTCATCAAAAAAATAAAAATTCGCCCCTTGCTTCCTCGATATCGTATTGTGGCCTATGATTTGGAGACGACGGTTGTCAATGGTGAGCATATGCCTAATCTTGTTTCTGCAGCGATGACATGCACAGAATGTGTTGGGGAGCAAAAGGAATGCGAAATTTGCGGGGATGGTCCAAGGATGATCACATGGTCAATGGCTGATGGATTGGCGCCGATGTACGAATTTCTGGATTGGATCATGGGTTTTAAAAATTATGAGACCGTTGCTTTTGCACACTATGGTGGACGTTTCGATTCTCATTTTGTCTTACGGGAATTGTCTAATAGAGGGGTTTTGACTGAGCTGATGATGGGGGACTTAAAGATTTATCAGATAAAGGCGGGCAAAGTATATTTTCGTGATTTTTGGTTGCTCAGTCAGAACAGATTGGCTGATTTGCCAAAAACCCTGGAGCTCAACATCCCCGCCAAGCTTTATTTTCCTTATCGCTATAATAAAAACGACAATTTTGGAAGAAGGCTGTCACATCTGCCGCGATTTGAAGATTATTGCCCGGGCGGGATGAAAGAATCAGAGTTTGAAAAATTCACAAAATGGTATACCGAGAATTATGAGACCGAGTTTGAATTGTCGGAACAGCTTAAAGTCTATTGTGAGAACGACGTAGAAATTTTGATGGCTGCGGTGTTGAAATTTCGAAAGCTATTTTTGGACATTACAAAGGATATGGATGTAATCAAGGACAGTGTTACAATTGCCAGCATTGTGATGAAGATTTTTCGTGCCAAATTTTTGAAGGAGAGGCACATTCCAATCGTTCCTGAAGGGGGGTTTGAAAAGGCAGAAAACCAGAGTAAGATTGCGGTAAAGTATTTTGAATGGTTGGCTTATCGGGACGGGGTCAAGGTGCGACACGCATGCAATGGGGGTGAAGTTGAATTCGGAAGATTCAAGGTCGATTGCGTTATCGGCGCCCAGAAGAAAATTGTGGAATTCCAGGTAAAAAACCCTTTTAATTTTGTTAAATAATTATTTTTCAAGGGCTGCGCGTGGCACGGGTGTCGAAGATGTTTTTTGCCCTGGACGGTGGGGCCAAATGGTTTGTGTGCTGAACAGAACTTTAGAAGAACGGAGATGAGAATGGACCATTTGAGTGAAATTTGTGGGAAATTAACTTTGGAGGAAGTTTGGGTAAGTGTTTATTAAGCATTTTCCTCGAATGCATAAGAAACAGCTAACCTGGACATATGTTTTATGTCTGGGTAGGTGTTTGAAAAAATTTAACATGTGTATGTTATTTGTTTAGGAATGCGACGTGAAGGAAGAGCTGAAAAAGAATAGAGAAATGAAGAGATTCTTTGATAGTGTGCCGGACAAAGGGTAATAAAAACAAATTGTTTTCTTGACTTTTGGTTTCATTTAGTCCTATAAATCCGCGGGACGCATATGCCGGGGGAAGAACGATGCCCTTTTGTTTGTTCGCGGCGGCATCCGAAGATGTTGAGATTGCAATGTTTGATATTATTTCCCTTTACCCGTTCGTCAATTATGATACCCCCTACCCCGTCGGCATTCCGAAAATTATAAAGAATGCCAATTACAATGTTTTGTGGTAAGAAATTTAATTCATAACCGTAAATTTGACAAATTTAAGGACCTGCCCCGAGGATGTTCCCTACGATGGTCTGCTGAAAGTGAAGGTGATCCCTCCAAAAAAACTGTTGTACCCTCTTTTGTCTGTGCACATTGATGATATGTTGCTGTTTCCGAATTGCGGAATTTGTGCTCGAAGGGCCAAAAAGGAATTTGTTTTGGCAAAAGACGTGAAGAGGTGCGATCATAGGCCGAGTAAGAGAGCGCTGATTGGGACTTTCACTTCCATTGAGTTAAAAAAAGCTTTGGAGTTAGGCTATAGGGTCATCGGGTTTTATCGGGCCTATCATTTTGAGGAGTTTGATAGCCAGCTTTTTAAGAATTATGTGAGGATGTTTCTCAAAATAAAAGTGCAAGCTTCGGGATGGCCTTTGGATGTGAAGACGGAAGAAGAGAAGAGGGACTTTATCGACATGTATAGAGCCAAGTACGATATTTACTTGGAGTATGACAATATTAGGAAGAACCCAGGTCTTAGACTGATAGCAAAATTGGGGCTGAATTCGTTGTGGGGAAAGTTTTCGATGAGGAACACACTTTCGACTACAGAGATAGTTAATAATGCCGAGAGATGGGATGAAATTTTAAACGATGATACAATTGAGTTTGGCAACCCGACAGTGATTAATGAAAACATGATGCGAGTATTATATAAAAAGAAAGAAGAGTTTATCAAGGAACATAATGTGTCGAACATTATTTTATCGTTATGGTAAGAAAAACAGAATGAAATTGGATAAAACCCGTCAACAATTTAGGACTACGAGCGCTGCGCGTGTTAAATTGTACGAGTACATGGAAAAAGTTTACAGCGCGGAGGGCACAAAATTGCTTTATTGTGATACGGATTCGTTAATTTTTACACACCCCCGTGGTGTTTGCCCTTTGAAGGAAGGAAATTTTTTGGGAGAAATGACCAGGGAATATGGAGACAGCGACATTTTGGAGTTTGTAGCTGCTGGTCCGAAGCAATATTCTCTAAAATTTAAGAGAAAGGGAGACGGGGAGATTTGGCACAACACAAAAATAAGAGGGATCACGCTGAACAAGGATAATGAATTTGGGTATGAAGAGTTTAAAAAAATGGTGTTGGGGTTTAAAGAGGGGACAAAGAAACAATTTCGTTATCCGGAGAAGATTGGCCCCACAAAAGATAGCCGAGTACTTTCAAAGGATACGACAAAGGATTATGGCCCTGTGCAGAGGAAGGGAATAATCGATGAGGATTGGAATGTTTTGCCTTTTGGGTTTTATTGAATAAAATTTTTTTCGAAGCTTAACTTTTTTAAATTTGTTTTTTTCATATAAAATATTGCTACTTATTTGTTCAAATCTAATTTAATTCAGATAATGTATTCTTTTCAAAATTATTTTGAAAATGGGCTAGAAAACGAAGCTTTTTTTTGGGCAGGACCAAGGGAGCAGGCTGAAACTATGTTGAAAACCGGGCCTAACTACAGAGTGATAGTTCATCGAGACTACAGCCACCCTTTTGCCGAATTTATCTTAGAAAACGGACGAATTACCCTTTTTGCTTTTGCCATGGTCGAAAGAGACGTACGGCTGTGTTGTGGTGTCCATCGACACAGAATAAGCAGATACACAATGCTTCTGCATGGTGTTGTACAGGTCGAATTTTTTGGCTATATGAAATATTATATTTATTTTTTTCGCGAAGCATGGTGTCAGAGCTACAACAGCTTTTATGGAAGTTCTCTTTTTTTGGTTAAAATTCCATCTATTGAAGTTAGGACGGCAGTCCGGGAAAAAGAATCTCTTATTTCTCCCGTAGAAGCCATACTTCATGCCTTTTTTTTCAAATGCGACAGGTGAAATTTTTCAAAAATTTTATAAATTATAATTTTCAGAGAAACCGTGGGTCTATGGAATCTAGTTTTTCCTCGTGTTCCAACTCTGGTCGAGCTGTGTTGTCGCGCAATAACAAAGGCGGACATGACAGGATTTATTTTATTATCCGAAACGTATAAGAAAAAGTTTGTCAAGTGTTGAATAAAATTTACAGTTAGGATTTATCATTGTTTTTTTAACCTGTTTTGTATTCGATGCTACTTTCATAATGTGTTTTTTACTCTTAATTTGTTTTAGTTTCTGTCCAAAAAAATGTCGACGATTTTTGAGATTAAAAGCGCGGTGCTAAAAGAAAACATTAACACTTATTTCGTGGTGCAAGCAAAAATAGAAAAACTAGAATATGCGGATTATCTGGTAAAAATATTTTGTGGATTTTTAAAGTTTCGTTTTAAGGGCTGTGTTTTTTGTCGCAAAGGAAGGTGTAAATGTGAGGAGGATAAGGAAAATTTTTTGTATTTGAAATTGGGGTTGTTAGACGGGACAGGAAGGCTGGAAAACGTGGCGCTTTTTGGAAGCAAAAAGTTGGAAAAAATTGGGATTGGATGGGTAATATATTTTTTTTAATAAAAACACCAAACATAACATTTTATTTTTAGTCGGAAGCCGAAAAACTTGTAGGGTCGGTGTTCTTTATTGAGGTCGGGGCTAAAATTAAAGAATTTGGTGGGAAGAAAAACGTTTCTTATTCTTTGAACGGTTTTAAGGGATTTTAATTTTTTGAATAAATTTTGTTGCTATATGTGCGTTTTATTTTAATCGTTTCTGAACGAATTTTTATTTCATGGTTTTCATTTTTAATTATTTTAACGTAAGGAGATGTCGCGACGATTTATGCCCGCCGAGCTTCACTTTGAAATTGTCAACTGTTTGCCCGTCACAAAGCTCCCGCGAACGACTTTTCTTGTCTCTGCCGCTTATTCGAAATGGGGCCAGAAACGAGCGAACATTGCCTGCGCATACGCTGTTGAAGCATTTCCTGCTGTCTATAAGCGCCCCCCACTTTATGGACCAAAATTGATAACATTGACAAGCGCTGGGATAGAGTTTGTGTTCGATTATTGTTGTTGCGATTGGGGAAATGCTCTGTTAATAATTCGGCTTATTCGACCTGACCCTACTTCAGAAAGCCGATGGGTTACAGACTGCGGTGATCAATTATATAGATTTTTGAAGTATAAAGAAATTAAAAAGAATATCTTTAATTGATCCTCTCTTGTTCCATATTAATGTTTGAACGATAAATTTTATTACATTAATGTCTCTTTTGTTTAATCGTTTGGTTTTCCAAAACTATAAAAGAAATATGAAACAATAAAAGAAAAAGAAAAATGAATTTTGAAAAAAATGAAACCGCAGCAAATGTGCTGCTTGAATTTTCAAAGAATGAAGCCGAAAGAGTTTGGAGGGATATAGTCGCAATGTCTGAAGAGGTTGATAACTATACCCGGTCTGCGAAGAGTGCTTTAGCTCGTTCAGTTAAGGCCCGAGAAAAAGCCCCTTCGGATGCAGATGTGGGAGAATGGTTTCAAAAAATTTCAGATTCCATATTGGAAATATATGCGGCTCGAGATAAAATGCACGAAGAGCGGCATAAAGCAGAAACGGTCTGGCAAGCGGTTTGGAAAAACACTGATGTGGAGCAAGTGAGGGGCCTCGAGAAAAATATGGTGAAGGGGCAAACGGCTGCAAGAAATTTTCATTTGGAAGCTAAGCGTATTCGCTCCAGGATTTTAAATCTAGAAAATTGGCTTCAGTCTGAGGTATTGGCGTTTCTTGATGTGTTAGAATAAACTATAAAAGAAAACAAAAAGCAAAATTAAAAAATTAAAAAATTAAAAATGATAAAAATATTAATATTCGGGTTTTTTGTGTTGGGCACGAAAAGTTGTGAACTTTCAAAAGAGGAAAAAGAGCAACTAAATTCTGCTAGACGTGCTATTGAGAGGGCATATGCCGATGTTGGGCGCCTAGTCCGAGAATCCCGCGATTTTGCTGTGACGGCTCAGGATACAAAAAGAGAAGCCGAAAAAAATATGAGAGCGAAGCCGGATGACGAAAACACTAAGTTATGGTTTGATCGGTTGTCGGCAGGTGTACGAAAAGTTCATCTTTTAGCTGACAAAATATACGACGAAGCCAGTAAATTAGAAAAGGCTAAAAGAGAAATGGAAAAATGTTTAGATCGAAAAGATCTTATAATGTGCCGAGAATTAGCAAATTCCGCCAAAGTTGCGCTTGAAGAAGCCAAAAAATATCGAATTGAAATTGGAAATTCCTATAGAAATGCCTATACGCAATCGGATCTGGGGATAAATGATCTGGCCGCTAAGGTCCGGGATTCTGGAAGGCGCCCTATGGAGCAAAGACGCACTACGGGGGCAACCGCAAATGTTCCTACGCTCCCCAGCGGTGCTTTACCAGTTTATGACGAGTTTGATGTTCAAAAAGTGTGAAAATCAAATAGGTGAAAAGATACAATAACAAAATAGGTGAAATCAGGTGAACACAAAATAGGTGAAAACCGGTGAAATCGGGTGAAATTTCACCTAATAGATAATAAAGAGGGGGGAGGGGTTAAGGGTTGACTTTTCATACACACATACTCGTTTTAGTCATATTGTTATGTCATAGTCATCATTAGTATCAGTCATAGTCATATTGTTATGTCACAGTCAACGTTAGTATCTGTCATAGTCATATTGTTATGTCATAGTCATCATTAGTATCTGTCATAGTCATATTTTTCACGTATTCGTCATATTTTTTCATGTCATAGTCATCAATAGTCATGTCGTAGTCAGACATTGTCATATCTTAGTAATCTTTTGACATGCTAGTCGTTATTTGTTACATTATTCAATCAAAAAATAAAACAAAAATATCTTTAACAAATTTTTATAAATTATAATTCAAATCCGCGATCTTTTCTGCCAATATTCCTTTCTCTTTTCGTTTGCCTGCAGGGTGGGGGCTTCCCCTCCACGTGCGGCGCGCGCGTAAACGACGGCGAGGGAGGGGGCAAATGTTTGTGGTTTTTCGTTTGTTTTTGTCTGACTATCTCTCGCTTTTCCTTTGTCTTTCGCCGCAAAAGCGGTCAACTTTCCTATCCGTACACTACTGTTATTTATTTTATTTAAGACATGAAAGCAAATAATTTTTTTGATTAATTAAAATTTTACAAGAGTGAGATTGATATCATTTTTATTTATTTAAATATGACAACAGTCCATTAATACAATTGTTTGAATGTGAGTTATTTGCATTAATAATTAATGTTGATCTTTGTAATTAAATTATGATTTCGCGCCGTAATTGAACCAGGAAAAACTCGCTGCGTGTTCTCGGGCCCATATTACTACCGGGTGCTGTTGCGCGGAAAGTATATTATGGCGGCATTTTTATTTTGCATTTGTTTTTATTGTAAAATATAATATTAAATAGTTGGTAATTTACCCTTTTTCATAGTTTAGATTTGATGTCTGATGAAAATATAAAGCAAAACATTTCACATAAAAATGTTAGATTTAATTTTATACATTGATTTCATTATTTTTTTTGTGATTTTATGGATTTATAAATTTTTAATCGTGATTAAGTTTTAATAACTTTGATTATTAAATTGTTTTAAGTAAAAAATTGGTATTTGATGCGGATGTATCAATCGCATCTGGGTTCTATCTGCAGTTCAAATGTGCAATAAAATAAATTACATTAATTTCAACGCGTTTCACTGGTTTAATCATATTTTCCCCATATGATTTTTTGACATAAATGATACCGAATTATAATAAAAAATATTTTAATGAATGTTTTGTTTATTTTTTAATAAAAGCAAATTTGCGTTATTTACTGAAGGTGATGAACTCGGTGAGGCAAATTCTCCAATCTCCACTAAATTTTGGTAAGGGTAAGAAGTAGCGTTGTCGGGACTGGGACTTTTGGAAACGGGATCGGGTCTTCTCGGGACCAACCTCGACTTTTCAAGGGTGGAAATTTTTTTTAATCAAAACACTAAAAAATTTAATTTACCGGCAACACATTATTAGATTTTCAACATCATTGTCAAACTGATTTTAAGTGACCGACATTTTTGCAAGAAAATCTTTAATTTTTCTTGGAAGAGAGCCTAACGGTGTCGATAGGCGTCGTCGGGAAAAATTTTGGGATTTTTGTTAAAAAATTTATCAAAATTTTGCGCAAAATTAAGCATTTTGCTTCGGAATTTTGGAAACTTTTTCACTTATGAGGGGGAGAGGGCGGCGGTGCCGATAAGCGCCACTAAAAAAATTTTTAATTTTTTTAGTAAATTTGGTAACTCCTTTCGAGACTAGTTTCCAACTATTTGCTGCATTCTCTAAGTCTTTTATCAGGTTTTCGAATGGCTGACACTTTTGGAGGTATTATTTTCCTAAAACTTCTCTCATCATCGGCTATTGTCCAAACAAGTTTTCATGTCGCTCTAGCGATAAAAAAATGTAAGAAATGTTAATGTTTCATTTTATTCAATATATTTTAATTTACATGTTTTTTTCTATAATGTGCATTTGCAGGCCCCTTTTTTGGTTCTTAAAAACTAAATTTCTGAGTAATTATTTGAATATTATTATCTTTGTCGTTGAAGTGGTTGTTTTGCAAGCGGGGCAAAAAATTTGGCTTAATTGAAATTTTTTGTTTTATATTTATTATTCAGATAAAGTTGAGAACTTTTATTTTTGAGATTAAATGAGAATATTTCAGCATTTTAGAAAAAGATCATATGTTACTAGCTCAGAGTTTGACTATGTAAGTTGTAAACAGCAGCAATAAGTAGTTATTGTCTGTTAATTATAAATGAGATTGTTAAATATACGAAAATCAATTTGTAATGTTTTAAAATTTTAGTATTATAGTGTATTATTTTGACTATTTAGCGCATATTTTAGGCTTTAAAATTTATAAAAGAATCAAAAGCTTCGATTTTCCGTGCCGTAATATTGTATGCATATGGGTCTGTTGATGTCGTCATTGCTATGCGCCGCTTATTTATTTTCATAGTCGGGTAAATTAACTTTATTTGAATTACGTATAGTTATTTTTTTATTAGTTTTTATTTGGGCATTTTGTTTAGGTATTCTCCCCATATTGAGCGGAAATTATTGGGCTTTCAGCTCCATTAAAGTTTAGTTATTCCTTTTGTTGAAATATTACTTATTTGATAATCAACCATTAATATATTAACAATAAATCTTTTTGGAAAAGTTTATGAAATATTTTAATTTTGTTTATAAATTTATTTCATTATTGTTTTTTATATGTTATTTTGGAGTGTGACAAATATCTTTCACTTTGGCCACAGAAACGAATCGATGGTTCCAAACGTATCTACCACCTAAAAGTACTTGTCCGGAGTCCGGACCAAACAGTGCATTTAAAATAAATGAATGAGGGAGGTTGAGATTTTTTATTTGCAGTAAAGCACCTTCGTTATTTCATTTTATAATAAAATTTAATTAATTTGATTTGTGTGTGTTATTAATTCATTGATTTATTTTACTTTTGCCTTTTCTAAATAAGTTTAATATTTATTAATTTGTAAGTCAGTCCATCGCCGCTGTAGTAGAACGTGGCACTTCAAATAAAGTATATTAAATTAAATTTATTGAGCATTCCGCACATTCATAATTACTCAGTTTTATTTTTTAAATTTCTTTATTGTCATCTTTATGTATTTTTTTATAATTTTATTTTAAAATAAGTCTTATTTGATCAACGCTTTTAAATTTGTATGAATTGCGCTATATTTGATTAGAACAATTAAACTTTATTATATTTTGAGATTGAATCTTTTTATTTTTATACATCTTTTTCTGTGCATATTTATTTTTAAATAATGGGAAAATACTTTGTTTTATTTGTTGAATTTCTTTATTGTCATATTTATGTAATTTTTTTAATATAATTTTATTTTAAAATAAGAAGAATTTAAAAAATTTTATTATATTTTGAGATTGAATCTTTTTATTTATACATCTTTTTTTGTGCATATTTTTTAAAAATAATGCGAAAAATCCATGTGGCGGTAAAACGGCAAAATTCCTGAAGGCTGGAAAAGATTTTTAGGAAAAACCCATTTAGAGTTATAGGAAACATACAAAATTTCCTATAAAAGCCAAAATAGCGCTAGGCTATGCGTTTTTTTGTGAGACGATAAAGTGGGTTAAACGTTTTTTCCTCAAAAAAATCCAAGCGCCCCATTCAACCTACATTGATAATAAACAATTTAATTACAGCAATAGGCAAAAGATTAGAACAAAAAAATGGGAAAATATGGATCATATGGCCCAGAGGCAAAACGGAACAAATTATATACCATTCGTCGGGGAATGGTTACCGCAAATTTTTTTTCCTGATTTTATATTACAGCCCGAGAGAAGTCGAATGATATATAATTTGTTCCGTTTTGCCTCTGGGCCATATGATCCATATTTAACAAAAAATGTGTTGGTAAGTTGTCATTGTTACTTGGACAATATTTAATGCATTTTGCTTTCATTTGGTAGAATGTTCAATCAATTCCGTGCATTCGATGGATGTGTGGGGAGAGGGGGAGGGGGGGGGGGGGGGGGGGGGGGGGCGTCGTCGTGGGTGCAATGAATGGCGTCGTTTGGTGTCTGTTGATGGTGAGGGAAGAAGATGGAGAGGGGGGGGGGGGGGGGGGGGTCAGCCCACACGCCCGCTGTGTGCCCTGCAAAATATAATATTTGATAAACAACAAAAAAATCTGCTTTACTGAGACATCCAAAATGCAAAAGGTCGAAAAAAAACGCCATCGCAAACAAACAGAAAATTCGTCTTATAAAATGGCTAAAGAGTTGCTTAGGTCAGCATTCCCCATCTTGTTAAATTTGATCTAAAATCTGCAAAATTTTCACGTTTTGAATCCCTAAAAATTGTCAATTTTTTTTTGGTTTTACATTCATCCGGTTGGGAGTATGTCCGGCGGTGCCAATAGCCTTCGCCGGAGAAAGTTTTATAAAAATTTGCAACCATTGTTTGAAACAAAATTCATAAAGATCTTATGGTTTAAAATTCATTTGAAATTATTAAAATTTTTTTTATTAAATGGGGAAGAATATGTGACTAAAGGCAAAATGATAAATAAGTGCGTGCACTCATTATTAGCAATAACAAAAAAATGATTCAGAAGAAGGAATAACATTTTTTATCGTTATTTTCTTTTTTGTTTGGCTATCTGAAGCTTCGCCAATATTTGGACCAATTTTCTTAAAAATACGGCAATTTTTTTAAATTTTGAAAAAAATTTCTGGCTACGGGCCTGCATAATTACTTTCTTTATCAACCAAATTTGCTCAAAATGGTGAAAAGTGAATAAATATGCTAGTTAATGATTGTTGGAGTTAAATTAAGGCTTAAAAAAATTTCCACGTTTTTAAAAAGATTTTCCACGCTTTTGGGGTTTTCCCATAACTATAACTTTGCCGTTAATTTTTTTCCAATTTGATTTTCAATGTTATTTTCTGATAATTGTACTGCAGATCAGAGACTATTGAAGGAAGGTTGTTACAGTTCAAATTCTATGGACGGCACCTCTAGGTCAAAATGTCAACTGGAATGCCAAACAAAATGTTAAAAAATATCATTACCTGTTTTATTTGTTTGGTTGGATGGATGGAACTTTTTTTTTAGTCAATAATTGCGCGCTCGCAAAGTTGCGCAAAATAATGCTAACTCAGCATAGCCAGAACCCAAAGCGAGTGTTCGACTATAATTGATGTTTTCCATGGAATAAAATTGCTTTAACAACAAAAAATAACCTTCGAAATTTCAAAAATTTTAAGAATGTTTAAAAATTATATTTACATTCCGAAACGCCAATGTTCGACCTCGGCACCCGCACTAAATTTCTACAAAATTTATATTCGGATATTTTATTTTAGAAATATGAACTATTCGTGGAATTTTGTTTTATTCAGTTGCCTAATTTCAGCTGTTATATTTTCTGTCCATGGAAGACTGCCTCAGGCAATCAAGCAATTAGTTTATTTAATATGCATAAATAATTGTTGATGTTTTGTTGTTCCAAATTTGTTAATTCAATTATAAAAATTTAATAAAAATTCTCTTTATAATCCCATAAGGTATCGCAAATTGCCCGATGAACGTTTTATTAAACACATTATCGTATGGACAGTTGAATTTGTGAGTAATGAAGATGCACCCCTACAAAGGCAGGTCAATTAAAATTTTAAAAACGTTTACATAAATTTGAAATGTTGAAATAAAAAAATCGGAAATTTTTTAAGGTAATCCGTCGTATAATGGAAGATATTTACGGCGGAAATTGGGGCGTTTTGATCATCAAAGAGCCTGAGCTGATTTCAACCGTAATCCATTGGACCCTTCCCGACCATCGGTATGTGGCAGGGATGTAACCGATGCCAAAAAAAAAGTCCGGAATTCACTCCCAAAAAATGTCCAGAAATCCCGAATCCAGAACATTATAATTCATTAATATTTCATTTCTGTTCTTTTTTTCTTTACGGAATTCCAGGCCCACAAAGCATCATTTGACAAGGGCATCGGACGTTCAGAAGTGCTGCAATAAGCTATAAATTAGAAACAATAGATTTTATCTATAAATTGCCGATAAATATGAAATATTTTAAATATGAATACTCGTTATCCGTAAAAGTTTGGTTATTCTCCGGCAATGAATGTTCGTCACCGGAATTTACAAATTGCTTTTTCCATCTATATAGTGTCGCTTGCCCAATGTTTAGCATATTGGCAATATCCTGTCCCCTATTTGGGATTTCTTTGTTTAATTTTGTAATATTTTCCCATCAATTCCAATTTCTCGCTTTCGGAGTATTTAATTTGCACTAAATTAAATTGAATAATTATTGAAAATGATTTTAAATTCCTACAATTGACTGGAAGTCCAAATGCTTTTTTCCAACGATAAAATGTCATTTTAGAAATACCCAAATCTTTAATGAGTTTATTCTGTTCTCCCGATTGGCACATTTTGATGTCATTAATTCGTGCAATAAATTCGCGCTTTTCTTTCATTTTGCGACTTAAGCCAAATTCTTTCTTCCATTTATAAATTTTGTCGCGATAGACTCCCAATTTGTTTCCAATTTTACGCTCACTTTTAACCCTTTCTGTATTTGTAACTTTTTCCTTTTTCTTATATTCTTTTTTCATTGCGTGAAACTTGGAAATAATTTCTCGTTTTTCTTGCTCAGAAAACTTATTTTTATGATTAATTCCTTCAAATGTTTCATCATCACTTTGATCAATGCTCTCCGGGTCTTGCTGTTTAAGATTCTGATCAGTCGAATCCGAATTATAAGCTTCAACATCCTGATCTATATTGTCATCATGATCAGCTTGTTCATTTAGTGCATTTTCTCCCGAGTTTAACGGCGATGTTTCCACTTTTATTTTTTGATGGGCATCTTCGTCCCATCCTTTCCCATATATTTCATCAAAAGTTGGTCCAATTTTTCCATCTTTTTGTACATTAACTGTCAAAACTTTGAAATTTGACGCATTTACAATTAGAAAGAATAAAACCCAGAGCTTCATTTATAGGAATGCGCAGAATTTTCTAAATAAACTAATAAACATTGTAATAGAAAAAAAATATTTAAATTAAAGCATTTACATGTCTTGATTCAGTTTAAAATTTTTAGTTTTTATGCCTACTAATTATTTTGGGGGGTTTTTGGTCAATATAAATCTCGTCCCTATTTATGAATGTAGTATGGGACATAAAATGGCAAGTTTTATTCGTTTATGAATATTTTTATTTTATGTTCTAAATACGTATTAAAATATAATTTTATGACTAACTTGTTCAAATCAATCTGTTCGGACCCAGAGACAGGCCGGAAGGAATTCAGTACCCAAAACCACAGAATCGGACAAATAAAATATTTACAAAATTCGATTCATTTAAAAATTATTTAATGTTACGCCAATACTAATATTATAATTCATACATATGATGTAAAAAATTGCATAAATTGATATAATATTTTTTCTTAATATTTTATGAAAAATGCATAAGGGTCGATAATATGATGTTTATGAATGTAGTAAGCAAACATATACATATGACACGTTATTAAATTTTAAAACTTCATTTATGACGTAATTAATAGCTTAATACTAAAAATTAAATATCAGTTTTTGCACTAATAAGCATATTGGCAATATCAGTGAGATCTTTGTTTAAATATTTTTCCATCCTTTTTATCGGAATACGCTGGAAGGAATGTTTTTTTGTGAAACGAAAAAATCGTCACGTCACTGGAGTACATTTTTCTAAGAAAAAATCATTTTATGACAATTTTTTGGTTATTGAAAAGGCCATTTTTTGGTTTATTGCATAGATACTTCAAATCAAAACATTTTAGAGCGAAAAAGCTGTTTTTGAGCTTCTCTCTTTGAGGTATATGCGCAAAAAAAAAAGGTTTTTGCCTAAAAATTCCATCCCTACTAATGATATAAACTGTAGTTTTATCACTATTTAGAGCAGAGTGAATGAATATATATTTTTTAATTAAATTGATTCGAATCAACCATTAATTAATAATAATTTGATCGCTTAATTAAGTAGGATGGATATAATAATTTGAAAAAGAACAGAGCCTATTTCAAAATGATCAAAACACACTCTTCATTTTGACCGCCGGCGCTGATCAGTTCATTTTTTTCTTCACAAGCTTTTGCATCAATTGACTAAATAAATGCATTCTTACATTTGCAAAATCAAAAAATCCTTTATTCCATTTTAATTACAAATTATTTAAAAGCACCAATTTTTCGATCATTGTCCGTTCCATCACAATTGTTTGCTGCCTTCGCCAGTTTCAAAATTGTAGTGAACCGATGCAAACAGAAAAGAGTTGAAAGCTGTGTGAAAACTCGGTAAAATTGGACCAAAAAAAATTATTTAAATCATTTTTAAATCATTGAAGAACCTAACGTTAAAGAGGCAAAATTTTACAAACTAAATATCTTAAATTAAGTACCGTAAAACAAAAAACTAAAACAAAACTTGGCAAAAAAAAACTTAAAAAAACTTTAAAATTAGGAGTTTAAACCAGGTTCCCCCATCTGTCCTTATTTTAGAGATTTGTCCTAATTCCAGGTCTTAGTGCCTTCCTTTGTACTTATTTTTCGTGTGTTCATTTATTATAGTGTTTAAATTCAATTTATTGAATCTAAAATAAGCCTAAAAAGGAACGGAAATTCTTAACAAAAAAATAACGTGTATATTCGCAAAATTTTCTTCCAAAAGGCTCTTCAAACCCGAATTTAGTATTCTTTGAAGTCCTTATTTTGAAATTTAGGCAGAAAGAAACGACGGTTTGAAGCCAATTTTTTATTGTCATCAATAGCAATTACCTTTACATAATAAAAAAATATAAATTATTTGAAAAATTGACGAACTTTGTGAGGGTTTCAAAAACTTACCGCTAGCCGCTGTTGGATCATAATTGGACATCACAATTTGGATTGTGAACGGGAAAACGAACTAAAAATAATTGATATAGGTATTAAAAATAAAAAAGCTAAAATAAACACTTTCTCTATACCAAGGAACGCGTAAAAATGACAAAAATCATGAAAGTATAATTCGTATTTTACTAGTAAAATCTGAAAGTTCGTTTTACTTTATTGTTTTTCTATATTTTTTTGAAAAAAAGGATTTCGAATTTTACTAAAAATTTTATTTGTTTGGGGGGGGGGGCTCTATTGTTCAACCTATTTTTTTTAGAAAATCTTAACAAAATTTGCAATTTTTGTCCAAGTTTTGAGCAAAATTTGGACAATTTTGACTTTTTTTTTCTGGCAAAATCAATGCCAGAATAGAAATTTTATTATTAAATAACAAAATTTTTCGATTCTATGAGTTACCCAATCATTTTATGGATTGGTAAAAAATAGAAAACAATTTTTTGAAAATTTCCATTTTTTGCTCAGCAAAATCGGAAGAATTAAAAAAAAAGAAGCAGAACTCAGCTTAAAGTTAATGAAATAGGTAATAGGGCTAACATTTTTATATTTTTACAGTTTTTTGCACATATTTTTCTTATAAACCCGGGTTTTGGAGTCTATTTTAAGCGTCTATTTTGAGATTCTCAAGCCTAAAGTATTAGACCTAGAAATAAAGTTTAAAAAATGCAAAAAATTAGGACATTTTTTACTTCTTATGTTTTCTCCATTTTAAAAAATTTAAAAGTTAATCTCAATTTTTGTCAAATTAATTTTCATAAAAAAATTAATAACATTTTAAAATGAACATTTTCAACAAGTTTAAAGTTATGACGCTTTTTATTATTAGAGAAATTTATTTTGATTCCAAAAATCAATTTTGACCTCAAAATCATTTAAAAAGCAAAAAATTACAACGAAAAACAACTAATGCTCGAATTCATGCTTTTTCAACAAAGGCAAAATGTGGAGGAAGGCTCATAAAAACTCTTATAAAAGAGCCGGAATGACAATTTAGCACTTTTTCGAATTTTCTTTTTTCTTTACAGGAATTCACTAAATTTTTTAAAATTTATATCTTTGCTTAAAGTTGGCAAATGACTTATAAACTTGGAGATAAAAATGGAAAAAAATAAAGAATTTTTGCGCTAGGGTATTTTCACAAATTTGAAAAATCCAAAGAGGTTTGGCCAATTTAGTTTTTGTGAAAATTGCGGGCAACGAGTTCGGAAAAGTGAAGAAAGCCTAATAAAGAAAGAGTTATCACTTTATTTCTTCACAGAGTGTGTCCACTTCTATTCTTTCTGTTCTTTTTTTCTTTACGGAATTCCAGGCCCACAAAGCATCATCGGACAAGGGCATCGGGTGTTCAGAAGTGCTACAAAAAAATAATATTTTTAAACATTATATTTTATCTATAAATTGCCGATAAATATGAAATATTTTAAATATGAATACTCGTTATCCGTTAAAGTTTGGTTATTCTCCGGCAATGAATGTTCATCACCGGAATTTACAAATTGTTTTTTCCATTTACGTAGTGTTGTTCTCGGAATATTTAGAATATTGGCAATATCACTTTCACAAATTTTAGGGTTTCTTCGCTTAATTTTGTAATGTTTTTCCATCAATTCCAATTTCTTTTTTTCGGAGTAATGCGCTAAATTAAAATTGAATAATTTTTAGTGATTATAAATTCCTACAATTGACTGGAAGTCCAAATTCTTTTTTCCAACGATAAAATGTCATTTTAGAAATACCCAAATCTTTAATGAGTTTATTCTGTTCTCCCGATTGGCACATTTTTATGTCATCAATTCGTGCAATAAATTCGCGCTTTTCTTTCATTTTGCGACTTAAGCCAAATTCTTTTTTCCATTTATAAATTTTGTCGCGATAGACTCCCAATTTGATTCCAATTTTACGCTCACTTTTAACCCTTTCTGTATTTGAATATTTGCTTTTTTGTTTATATTCTTTTCTCATCGCGTGAAATTTGGAAATAATTTCTCGTTTTTGTTGCTCAGAGAATTCATTTTTATCTTTAATTCCTTCAATTGTTTCATCATCACTTTGATCAATGCTCTCCGGGCCTTCCTGTGTAAGATTCTGATCAGTCGAATCCGAATTATAAGCTTCAACATCCTGATCTATATTGTCATCATGATCAGCTTGTTCATTTAGTGCATTTTCTCCCGAGTTTAACGGCGATGTTTCCACTTTTATTTGTTGATGGCCATCTTCGTCCCATCCTTTCCCATATATTTCTTCAAAAGTTGGTCGAATTTTTCCATCTTTTGGTTCGTTGACCGACAAAACTATGCAAATTAAATGTGAAGCATTTACAATTAGAAAGAATAAAAGCCAGAGCTTCATTTATAGAAATGTTGATACTTTTTTCTAAATAAAATAATAAACATTGTAATGGAGATAATCGTTTTTTAAACTTAAAGAATATTTAGAAAACTAGACTCATTTAAAAATTATTTAATTTTATGCTAATACTAATATTATAATTCATATAATAAAAAAATTGCATAAATTGAAATAATATTTTTTCTTAATATTTTATGAAAAATGCATAAGGATCGATAATTTGATGTTTATGAATGTAGTAAGAAATGCCAAGTTTTATTCGTTTATGAATATTTTTATTTCATAGTTGTTCTAAATATGTAGAAAATATAATTTTATGACTAACTTTGTTCGGACCCAGCCGGAAATAAAGGCCCGGAATGAATTTAGAACCCAGAGCCACGGAATCGGACGTGCCCTCTGGCAAAAATTATATTTATTTGTCATTTTTGAACATGATTGGTCTCGACCGAGCATTTCATTTTCTTGCATGAAAGCATTTTCATGATCGACTTTTCCCTCTTGAGAATAAAGCTGCGTTAATATTACACCCTTTTTCAACAACCCCTCGGAATCTTTAGCACAGGTTCCTATGAAAGTCTACCTGCTAGAAGGTTTGATTAGTCTCTGAAAATAAAACACTTAACAAAAATTTGCCAATTAAAAATTTTTAAGAAAAAAAAAAACATTCTTACTGTATTATTTATGTTGCTGTCTGTCATTGATGCCCATTATTTTAAATTCTTAGCACGCAATTTGAATTCCTGTGCGTATTTGGATAGAGAGGATTTAAATTGCCGCTTTTTTCAGTTTTCATTAATAAAATACAAAAATTTAATTTATGAAAAGTTAATGAAGCATTACAATGATTTGAGTCTCGACTCAAACCGATATAATGCGGTTACAAAGATTCATGACACATTTTTAGACAGCGTTTTTATTTAATATACCTAATTTGCACTTTCCCGGAATGAATGAAAGCAATTAATTATTTTAAAACATGTTCAGCACACCACGCATTAAATTTGATATAAACAACAATCCTTAATTTACATATTTTAAGTCTTACGGGATTTACCCTGAAATTAGCTTGACTTTCGATTTTTCGGGTGTCCGGCATATCTATAAAAAATGTGTTGGACAATTGCGTGTCTAATTTTTTATTAGCCTCAAAAGTTTTGCTTACAATAATTTGTATCGAATTTTAGTAAACCATTCATATCAAACAAGACAGAAATATTGTCTTGAACTTTATGACTTTTAGGTCACTACCGTTCCGCCACTAGCGTCCCGGCTGGGGTTCAAATAGTTTTTTGTGTCTTTTAATTAAATTCATGGCAAAGAAAAATAATATTTTTTTTAAATTTTAAGATTTTTAAAATTGAAGATAACTTAGAATTTCTCAATTTTAGAAGAAAGTTATAGCAAATTAATTTTCAACAATTTCAACCAATTCAAATTCTAAGATTTACATAAAGAATTACTTTTTTCACCATTTAAACCCCTAATAAAACGGCTAACATTTTCCTCTATATCTGAACCTAAAATTAAATTTGTGAAAAAAAGTCTCACTCAAGTCAAAATTGGATTTCAAAAATGTCCGAAAAATTTTGAAATCTTATTTGATTTTTTAAATTTTTTAAATTAAATTTTCGTCCTTCCTCGATGCCGTTTTTGGATCATTATTCTTCAAAAAAATTATTCCCGGCGGCGCCTATCGGCACCGCCGACCCCACCCCTTTCAAACTGATCCAAAAACTATTAAAACCCTGCCATAGAACAGGAACAGGTCGAAATGCTAATTTTCTTGAACCGTAATTCCCCAAACTCAATTATAAATTTTGATAAAGCCAAAATTCCGAAATAAACGAGTTATGTTAAAATTTACTCTAAAAATTTTTGGTACCAAAAACCGAAAAAGTACCGACAATTTTTTTCAATATTTTTCGGTATCGGTACTTTTTCGGTACTTTACCGAATAGTACCGACCGAACCTTCTGGCCGATCACTAGTTTTAATCAGTGTCTTCTTCGTCCGCTGACGGGTGACAGAGTTTTCAAGCATGTATCATACAATATAAAGGGAGCTTAACATTTTTGTCTATAATTATTTTGCTTCACAAATCTAAAAAAGGATTTGGTAAAAATGGCTAATTACTGTCGAAAAAAAATAATATTAATTATTTAGGTATTAATTTTTTGTAAAATAATTGTATTTCTTTAGTATTAAAAAAATGTACATTACGAATATAATGATAGTAATCAAATCCAATTTTTAAACTGATTGTATTGATTTTTTTACCTATATTTTAATTTTTACGCAATAAGTCACTATCGCTTACAAATTAGTTAAATTACTTTTGTGTTTTTATTATTATTTTTGCTTATTTGCAAGGTTATTAAATCTTTTTTAATGTTTTTATTTGTATTTATAACTGTTTATTAATAAATTGGATTTACATGAGAGTGTACCCTTTCAGTTTTTAATTATTTATTATTTATATTTGTACTATTATTATCATTAGAGACCGGACCGATATGCACCAAAAACCGGCAAATATGCGCATATATATGCACAAAAAATGGCCAAAATATGATGCACCAAAATATGCCAAAAATGCCGAAATATTTTTCGAAAGTTGAAATTTTTCCGCGTTTCGTGCTTTATTGAGAGCCGGAATTCCGGGGTTTTTATACTTTTTTTTTGAGACCGGAATTCCGGTTTTCGTACTTTTTTTGAGAGCCGGAATTCCGGTTTTCGTACTTTTTTTGAGAGCCGGAATTCCAGGTTTCGTGCTTTTTTGGGAAAATGATATAATTTCGTTTCGTAAATTGGTCCTAAAAAAATTGATGCCCAAATGATGTAGTCCGTGGAAGTGCGGTTTACATATATAAAAAGTTAAATTTTATTGTTTTCATGTGTCGCCTGTAGGAAGCACCCCCCCCCCCCCCCCCCGAAGGCAGCAATTCGCCGATGGCACTGAGTTATTCCGATTATTGTTTAGTGAATAAATAATCTCATTCAATTGTTTCCAAAAACAAGATTTTCAGCACGGAACAGTGGTTGGCAGCTTCCGATTTGTTTTTTTCAAAAAATGTTTAATGATTTTCGTCAGTTTTGTGATATGTATCCCGATAAATTCAAAGTGCGGTAGGCCAAGAATTGGGGAATAAAATCACACAAATTGATGACCTCAACCTGATGATGAATGACCACTAATGTCAGAGCGCCACAATTTGTGAAGATTTGCTATTTGTTAGCAATAAAAACTAGAGGTCGGAATTTTGAAAAAGCCCCGGGTACCCAATTGACAATTGTCCAGGTCAGTATGTCCGAATGCATTTTTGAGTGGGATGATTCAAATCGGGCCTATAAGGAAAATTGGGAAAAATTTTGGGCCGGGCGGGGATATCCACTTTCCTCCTTAAAGTGGAGAATTCCCAATTGAGATTCCACGCATTTTAATGAATTTTGGTCAAACCAAAATATGCTCAAAACATGATCCGATATGCAAAAATATGCAAGACCACCAATAATAATTAAACTTATTTTTTTATCAATTGTTTGCCTAACATAAACATTGTTTTTTTGTTTAATTGCATTTTTCGTGTTTTATAGACCAAGGGAAAAAGTTTGTGAGGTACAAGTATTCCATAACAGATTTAGCAAATATTTAAGTAAATCTCACTTGTCAAAAAATATTTAAAATCATTATTTTTTCCAAATCATTGACCATTCATTCAAATACTCCCCGAATTTGAGTTCCCTGAACATTTGCCGCGGCATTCTCTTCCACAAAATGGCCATCGACAGAATTTGGATGCGATTCCTGTCGTTTAAATTCCTTTTTCCAATAATACAAAGTGCGTGTTCCAATTTTCAACATTTTGGCAATATCCACATCTCTAATTTTAGGATTTTTGTCCTTAATTTTATAATAACGTTTCATCAATTCCTTTTGTTCGCTTTGGGAGTATATATGTTTTGGTTCTGTAATATAAATTTTAATTAATAAAAATAATAAAATTGGGCTCGATACTCCACCGGTTTGGCCAAATTCACGCTTCATTGTCGTATCACTTAGTCCCAACTCTTTTGCGACAGTTTTATCTAATTCATTTTGAGAGTATTTGAATCCGTCCCGCTTTAACTCGGCTTTCATCTGATCAAATTTGTCTACCAAATTTGTTCGCTCATTTTTTGAATTTCTTCGACTTAAGCCAAATTCTTTTTTCCATTCATATATTTTTTTGCGACTGACTTTTAAATGTTTACCAATTTTCCCATCAATTTGATTCCATTCTTTTGTTGAATATTTTCCTTTTTGCTTAAATTCGTCTTTTATTGCGTGGAATTTGTCGACAATTTTACGTTTTCGCTCATTTTCAGCAATAGTTTCGTTTGAAGTAATTTCGTTTTGTTCTTCCCCATTTTTGGCATTGTCAGAGTGATCAGTCTCTGTGAGAGAAGCATTCTGATCAGTTGAATTGGGTTCAATTTGTCCAAGCTGGGCGTTCTGCCGGTCGTTTTGGTGATGGGCATTTTGTCCAAAGTTTGATGGCGGCCTTTTCAAATCTTCGGCTTCACCTTTGTCCCACCAGCCTTCTCCGAATATTTCATCAAATGTTTTGAGTGGCAATTCCTCCAATTTTACTTTTACGGATTCGGCTTTTTCGAGTGAATTTGTTGCAAAAAATAAGACCAAAATTAAAATACAAAATTCTTCCATTTTATATGAGCAAAATAAACTCTGAATTTAGAGGCATTTATATGAAATTCCAATTCAGAAACGATATGGAAAAATTGTCAATTATTTTTGTGTTAAAGAATTTCTGTCAAAAATTATCAAAGACTAATAAATTTTCACAAATTTTTACAAATATTAATAAATATTATTTAGCTTTGATAAAAAAAATTATTGAAAGTAATAAATGGCAGCCCACAACTGAAATGGGCTTTTATTCATATAAAATATTCCTGGCATCTCAATAATATTGACCGTGACCAAATCAATATTCCTGACATTTTCTATTTATTTTTCTTAAAAAATATTTATTTTACAATCGATTGACAATATTTAAAATTTAAAAATATTTTAAAATAATTATAATTAATTGGCCCCGAAGGAAAAACGACATTTAGCCACAGATAGTTTTGTTGTTTTTCCTCTATTTTGCGAATCGTGGCTTTTTTTAGCACATTATGCCTCGGGGGAAAAATGTCTGGAATTTCCTAAAATCTGAAAGTGTCGATTCCAAAATTTTTAATCTAAGATATTTTTAGTGCCTATAAATTAGGGGTGCCATCTGTCCTTATTTATGTAATTAACTGATTTACGGTCTTTAATCACCAGGAGTAATTAGCGAGTCTGGGCTATTTATTAAATTTAATACAGTATTTCTAACCTTCCATTCTATATCCGTGTGTAATAAGTTCATTTTTACAAACAAAAATGCCAAAATATGCTCGAAAATGCAAAATATGCCCAAATATGCACCGATATGCAAAAAATATGCTCGAGCCCCGAAATATGAAAAATATGAAATTTTAACTTGACCTCAAACCAACGCGAAAAGGCTATTTTTAAGCCGTATTCTTTCAAAGCATATGAGAAAACAAAATATGCAAAATCCGGTCTCTAACAAAAAACTAAAATTTAAGTAAGCTTTTAAACAAAATTATGTTTAGAAGACATTATTTCAAAAAATAAGTTTTACTATTTTAATTTATGATTAGATTCAATTAATACTATACTCAGCTTTCTCTCAGATTAATGTGTTTAAATAATGAATGATTTTTCAAAAGAAGTTAACCTACGTCCTGCTCGTTTCATCGATAAATAATCATAAGAAGTCATTGAAAATAATTTTGATAAAGATGTCTTCAAAATTTTACAAATCTATAACAAACATTTTTAGCCTGCAAGCGACAAGCGGCGACTTCGGTAGCGCAACTAATTTTTGTTGGCCACGCTGTTTAACAAAGTTTGAGAGGTATTAATGCACTTCTTTTTTTTTTGCTCAATCTGCAGAAGAACTTTGACTGCGGATAATTAAATTGTAAACGGTGCTATGACATTTCGACAATGGACACTTCGACAATGGACACTTCGGCAACGACATTTCGACAACGACACTTCGACAATGAAAAATGAAATGCCATAAAAATTATTAAATTTTTTTTGAGTCCTATAATACATAATGCACTTCTTTTTTTTTTGCTCAATTCTGCAGAAGAACTTTGACTGCGGATAATTAAATTGTAAACGGTGCTATGACATTTCGACAATGGACACTTCGACAATGGACACTTCGGCAACGACATTTCGACAACGACACTTCGACAATGAAAAATGAAATGCCATAAAAATTATTAAATTTTTTTTGAGTCCTATAATACATAATGCACTTCTTTTTTTTTTGCTCAATTCTGCAGAAGAACTTTGACTGCGGATAATTAAATTGTAAACGGTGCTATGACATTTCGACAATGGACACTTCGACAATGGACACTTCGGCAACGACATTTCGACAACGACACTTCGACAATGAAAAATGAAATGCCATAAAAATTATTAAATTTTTTTTGAGTCCTATAATACATAATAGGTATAATTAGATATATAATTATGTTTTTGAACAGTTTACATTAAAAAAAATTTTTGGGTTTATTATCAAATCCACCTTTCAGAACAAAAGAATAAGTCAGACTCCATCCCAAATGCTCAGACATTCTTTAATCCATTTATTCCTACTTATTTTATTTTTTATCGATTGCGTATCTCTTTGTTCGTTCGGCCCTTGGCCAATTTTGAACCCTAATTTGCACCTAGTTGGATATTTTGAAATAAATGTGTACTGTAACAATATTAAAATTAAGTATGTGTGCATATTATAAGCTATCAATGCACATTTTTTTATTTGCCCAGTTCTGCAGAAGAACTTTGACTGCGGATTAATTAAATTGTAAATTGCTAATTTAACTAAAATTTACCACACCAAAAAATATGTGGTAATGCTTTTATTATATGTTAATTTTTATCTAATGCCTGGAGGTAATTTTTTAAATAAAGCATTATGATTTAATTTATTGTTATTACTTTATTTTTTAACATTGGAATGACTGATGGCAGAATTATTTTAGTTCATGCACAATTTAATAAAAGCATCCAAGTGAATTATTTGCATTTCTATTGAATGATTTAATTTTGTTCAAAAATGATTAATTATTATTTTTCTTTTTCAAATACTTTTACACAAAGTAAAGCTGACAAATGTTTGAGAATTTTGCTGTTAATGCGCAGTTTCTGTGACTCAATCAGGACGATGGCCCAAATTCTCGGTTGCCAATCGAATGCTTAGAATCTGCCGATACCTAAAATTACCCTCTCTTTTCTAGTCGAGCATTTTTGAATTATTTTTGTCAACGGATTATTATCAATTTTGTGCAATTTGAGTGCTCTTCGGCCCACACACAAACCAATTCATTGATTTATTGGGGAGGGGGGGGGGGGGGTGCACACACAGCATCTTCAGTCAATTTGGTCATTACCTCCAACCAACATAATCAATTTTTACTTTTTGAGTCTCATTTTGTTATTTTTTCGTAAAAGCTAAATGAACCTAGAGAAAAATTTCCGGAGTAAGAGTAATAAGAATAGAAATTAATAAAAGAAGCTAATTTTACTAAATTTTGTCAAAGAGAACAAGTTGAGTTTTCAAAATATTAATGTGTTATATATATAAATATTTAAAACTATGAATTACCCAAGCTGAAGGAAACACTAAGAAAAATTGTTTAAAAGATAACACTTAATTTAAAGAAGATTACCGACAATGTGAAAAAAAAAATATTTTTTAAAAAATATATTTGCAAAATTACAAAATATTTATATTCAATAAGCAGTTGTTTATCAAAGTGAAAGCAATTCATAAAATGAAAATTTTAATGCACGTGAGCGTATGCAATGCAATATTAAAAAAATTATATAAGTTTTTATATTTTTGAAAGTGGCTTCGAGAGGGCAATAAACCTTTTTTGACATCTCTAATGTATATTAAATCATTTAAATGATAGGCAAACATTTATAAGGTTATTAAAAATATTTTATTATTTTGCAAATAATTTTCTTAATTGCGTTATTTTTTGGAATCAACCGCTGGAAGTAGGATAATTTGTACATCTATTGCGACAAAAATACCACAAAGGCCATCAATAGCCAGCCATACATGTTTTTTAAACAATACATAAATGTAATTTAAAAATTAAACATTAATTCATTTATATAAATACCACCATCCCAACCTCATTAACTATTTAATAGACAAAAATGTTATGACCATTTAATCCGAAGGGATGGACGAGAGAGGAGAGGTTAACGTTTTAACCTTCAGATGATCTTGCGTTTTCGCCTTTAGTAAAAGTGAAAGGCAACACACAATTTGTAAATAAAAATGATAATTTAAAAGGGCCGGCACCATGCTACTCAGCTTCATGGAAAGATACAATAAAAAAATGAGTTGTTCGCTATTTTCATACAATATAGAAAAATATGAAAATGATCAATAGTATTTGTAATCAACAGTTTTGTAGTTAACATGACGAACAACGGTTTCAACAAGACAATATTCAACAAACTACGCGCTTTACTCAAAATAATTTGTTAATACAATAAATGGAATTGAAGAAAAGAATGCACAGAGACCAAGAGCCATTTCAAAAAGTTGGCAAATAAAAATTAATATTAAATAATTCCTCGTAGGTTTGCAATAATTGAAAATATTTTAGAAATTAATAAAATTAAATACCATTTAAACAAAAACAAAAAATAAAATGCAATTAGAATCGTTTACGTAAATAGAAGCAAATAAACTTGCAAAAATAGAAAAAATTCAACTTTATTAATCAAATGAAAAACATATTTGGTCCGGGTTAATTTATGATAAATATTTTAAAGACAGTGATTTTTTACGCTATCGTATTTTACATTTATTATGCCATGTCGGTACTTCAAAAAACTCTGCCGCTTCTTCAACATACCACAAGGCAAACGTACGGGCGAGACCGTAATTTGGAATATTGCTTAAAAAGAAATAAACAAAAATACATTTCATTAATTCGCAGAATTAACCCTCATAAAACAATGTTTTGTAAATAAAAAAATGTAAATATATTGATTTTTAGCCATGTTAATTAAAAAATCAGAATCGATTAAAAAAACAGAAACCCGGAAAAACATACCAATCTCTCAAAATTTTAATTATTTGTATTAAAAACTAAAAAAATAAATTAGTTATAACAAATACTTATTCAACTTATCCATTCGATTTAAACTTAGTGTAAAAAGTCCTCTTTTTCAAACTGGACAAAAAAAATTTAATTGTAAAATTAAAAAATAACGAAGAAGGGGGCATTTCCGAAAACTCAATAAGCAAATTTGCAATATTGTTTGGACACATACAAAATTCTGGTCAAATAAAAATATTATGTTGATTGTTGATTTAAATTGAAAAATAGAATATATAATTAATCCCAATACTCTGTTAAACTTTTCAAATCCAAGGTTTATTCGGTAATTTAAATAATATTTTTACAAATTTATATCCAAATATAATAAAATTAATAAAACCTAAATAATTCAAAATATAATCTCTTAATGAAAGAGTAACCCCTTCGAACGACTAAGCTCTTCTTACAATTGGAGCTTTTTATTAGTAATTGCAATTTTATTAGAAGTAGATCTTAAAGTTAAAATAAGTAAAGCGATAATGGGGAGAATAGACGTAGAGATTTAAAATAAAATTTGATTACAAAAAGTAAATTTTTAAAATGGGTGAAGACTTTGAAAGAGAATACCTATAAAATAATTCTGTTTAAAATTTAATTAATATCCAACTTAAAGAAAATAAGCAACAAATTATCATTTAAAAAAATAATTAAATGAAAATAACGAATATAAATTCATCATCTGATAAAGCAAGCATTCTTAAATGGCTTATAAACAAATATATTATATCAAAATGCAGTTTTAAAACTTACAAATCAATATTGATTGATTACTCACAAACATTACGCACTTTGCTGATAGCTGCGGCAGTTAAAAGCCAGCAAATTTGTCGTCGAGGCAGCGTTTGCAGATCTGAAATCTGCCTTGGCATCAAACCTTTTTAGTTGTGACCGAATGTATTTAACTTTCAAAGTGTACAGTACGGAAACGGACCCTCGTACTAACAATTTAAAACCGTACTTATTTCCAAAAATGCACTTGGAAAATGAGAATTTGGATGAGTTTTTGCGCAATTAAAAAAACCCGGAAGGAAATTAGAGTGTACTTGGATTTCGTAAAATTGCCCCGTTATTTACTTGGAAATCTACATTTTTGTAGTTGGGGAATTGTCTTTGCTCAATCGGAGCCCTGGTTCAAATACCTAATTGCTAAATTAAATAAAAATTTGGAGCATAGGTTTAAAATTATGGTAGTTTTTATTGAATCTATGTAAAAAGTTTTTATTCGTCTTTTTAGGCGTCTCAAGCCTCTGAAATGTATCTCAAATCTCCGGTTTGTGCTAAAAAAAGCCATTTATTGTCAATATTAAACATAGGTAATCCATTGCCCGTTTATGAAGCCTTAAATCGCTTTAATCATGATATTATAAATTGTAAATAGTTAACGTTAAAATAGTATTATATTTAAATTGTTTCTTATATTTTTATCACGTTTCCTTTGATTTATTATTTGACAGGACAGCGATTGAATAGAAACTGTTCATTCATTGTGGCTAGATAAATTTAAATGCTTATCAGCTAATTTTTTCAACTTATTCTTTTTTAATCCACATTTCAATTTCCGCACCGCCTTAGCTCCCAGACTTCAAATCACCAAAACCACTTTTTTAGTTTTTCTTAGTGCTGAAAACGAATATTCCATCAAAAAATGTTGTCACTCCCGTTTTACCGGCTTTAGATCAATTGAGAAAAATATAAAATTTGGAGCTATAAAATTCAATGAATGTTTCGCGTTGCCAACATTAAACAAAACCACAAGATGTGGCTAGTGTTGCCCCCCTTCGCCCAACAATTCATTCATCGATTTCACTCATCCCCCCCCCCCCCCCCCCCAACACAAAACGACGCCATCCCCAACAGAACGCATATCATTTGTCCCTTCCCCCCCTCCCCTCCCTCCAACGCAAAACGACATCATTTGCCCTCCACTTCACCTTCCCCCCTCCCCCCATTTGAATGTATTTATTTGATGTAATTGAACAAAATTTCCCAAAAAGAAAAAACTACAATTTTGCTATTTTTATTTAATTGAATGCTATATGTATATTAAAATAAAATCATTGGCCGTTTATGCCAATTGTACTAAAGCTCATCAAAAGCGTTCGAAAACCAAATTTAAACAATATAAAAAGGAAATGAATTACTTTATAAGCCGAGGTTCAACGTCAAATAAAAAATAATAATTCCAAAAAAATTAATTTTTGAAATATTCATTAAATTTTTAAAAAACAAAAAGCTAAGTCCAAAATTTTTCAAATAGAAAATTTGAAGCTAAAAGAAACCAATTTCATGAAAAAAATCAGCAAACTGTGAATATGAAATTGGATTATTTTTAATCTGAGACAAATATGATTTCATAAATATGTGTGTTTAAGATAAATTTGAAATGTTTCCATCTCTACATTTGTGTTTTCTAAAGATTTTTAGGGAATCGAAATAAAAAATTAATACATATAAATTTTTAAGAAGAAAAAAGTTGTTAAGCCAAAACACGGGAAGACAATATAACATTGTTGTTAGAAGCCAAAAAGGAGAAAAGTCAAATTAAAGCAAAATAAATTAACAAAATAAAAAGTTGAATAAAATAATAAAAAAATATAATTCCTCATCTTTATAAGTTTGAATGCACTAGCAATGACAATTATTGAAATTATTTCACTAAATTTTTTTTCAATTGAAAAATAAAGAGCTGTTTAAAAAATAAATAATATTTATTTTCAGGCGCGTTAAACTGTTTTATAATTAAAATAAATTTTATTATTAAACAAATACAATATAAAAAGCAGCAGTATTATCGAATAAAAATAAACATAAATTAAAAGGATAAAAATGTATTACAAAACGCGATCTAAGATGTAAAATATTAGATGTTAAATGTAAAAAATAATAAAGTCTCTGGCTATCTAAAATAAACAACACTATATATATATATTTGGTTTAAAAATTACATAAAGTGCTACTAAAAAAAGAGCAGAAGTGGCGGTTTTCAACATGCTCGCGGGATATATGTCAAATGCCGAACTACAAAATGTCATACGCTGTACGGAATCAAAGCAAGTAAAGAAACCGGGCGTGAAAAATATGTTGATAATTAAAATAATGCAAATCAAGTACCTTTAATCTATATAGAACAATAAACTTAAAAATGTAGAGTTTGATTAAATTTATTAATTATACACTAATAAAATTTTAATTCTTTATCCAATAATAAAAATTTTACAATAAACTGAAAAGTTATAAAATCTGTCCAATTAGCTCGACAAAACACAAAGCAGTATAAATATTAATTATTTGCTAAAGTTACCATTTAAATGATAAAAAATTGTTAAATGATAAAAGCTTAATTAAAAAACTAAAACTTTTTTAAATGATTAAAAAAAAGGAAAAAATTAATTTCATTTTGTTTGTTGACGTTCAAGGTAGAATTCAAAAGTGGCGGGCGATCAAAACAATTTATTTTTATTCACTAAAATGCAAGTAGCCGAGTTGTACCCGTATAAAAAAATACAAGGATATAACAAACATATAAATCACTTATTAAAAGCAAAAAAGATGCAAGGACACTACCTACAATAACTGTTCCGTATCAACTCAAATTTCGTCAACAAGCCCCCATCAGTCCTGCGCTAAGACAGCAAATTATATGCGCAACCACAAAAATTTTAAGAAATATTTTTAAACAGAAATAAATAAAATAATATAAAAAAATTTCCTTACGCCACCAAGTTGCTAATACAAATCAACCATGCATAATCGTTAATTATTAATATTTTAAACCAAAAATTAAAAAATATCAAACAATTTGCATATAAATGGTAACCTTACAATTTTATAAATAAATTAAAGAAGAAAAATAATTTTAAAGCGAAACGCGGTTTAGTCATAATTAACATTGGCTTGCATAGAATTCGGGTAAGAAAATATTAAAATAGAACTGCACAAAAGATTAATTTTAACTCTTTTCAGTAAAAAAATGTTTTTCATAATAAATATTTTAACGCAAACATTTTTTCAAAATTAAAACAAACCTACAAAATTTAAGTTCAAACGCAAAAAAATATATAACGCTCTGATACCATAATGTCTTCAAAAAATAAACTTTTCAACGACTCTAAAAATTTTAAAAATAATATAAATAAAATTTTACAGAATTTTAGAAGCTCTGCTAAAAGGGACAAGGAAGAGCACAAGAAAAAAGAAAATGGCAACAAAAAATATTTTTACTAAATGGATTGGGTTAAAAGCAAATGGCAACAAAAAAACGTTTTTCTAATACCGAATTGGGTTATGGCAATGCGAAAGTATTAAAAGAAAAATATAAATACTGATAAAAAAGTTTTAGCCTTAAAATTTACTTGTTTTCTTAATAAAAAGTATGATATAGCATTGAAGATAAGTAATAAATAGTAAAAAATTAATAAAGTTACATAAAACTGAATAAAACTTGCACTAATTAACGTTAAGATTGTGAAGAAAAACAAATTATCGTGATATAAAACCTGAAGTAATAAAAAAAATTTAAATCCTGAAGAGCATTTCCATTGTTTACGAGAGACAAAGAGAGCCACTACTCAAAATTACCGAAATGATAATGACCGACGCCAGCAAACTTGTATGTTCATAACTAGAGACGGATTATATGTGATAATAATCGCGAATATAATATGATCTATCTTCCAAAATATCTACTAAAAACTAGGACTGTACGGGACCAGGACTTTTAGGAAAACCCGGAACTTTCCGGACCAGAAATACCGGGACCGGGACCAAGATTTTCAACCGGGACTTTTTATGTGAGAACATTTTTTTTGGTAATGTTTCCTGGTAAACCATAATTTTTTTGTTATTATTCAAAATATCTCATTGTCTTCAACTTCAATTTTATAAATTGCGGGAAACCCGGAAATCCCCTCCCCGTCTCGTACAACCTTACTAAAAACCCGAAAAATGGCTGTTTGGCACTGTCGAAAAATTTTGAAATTTCATACTACTAGCTAACAAGCTCTTGTGGAAATTATTTGTTACTTTTAACCTAATATAATCAAACATTTGACACTCCTTTTTCAGGTTTATTGAAAGTTGAGAACCTATCATTGGTCAGTACGGTGGCCGACCTATCTTTCGTTTGGTTAAGTGATTGGGGCGGCAGTGTTTGGAGACTTGGACACAGCAGAGTGTCGAGAAAAGCGGGACAGTACTTTCACGTAAAGTTCTTATAAATATTTTTAAGAAATTGTATTGTGGCTCTTTTTACCATTTAATACGTTAACTTCTTCATTCTGCGGAAGAACTTGGCATTTTATGCAATTAGCATTTGTGATTTTTATCTATTATTAAATGTGCCGGACGATTTTGGTATCAATTAAAATTTACAGCATTTTGTTTCTTCAAACTCCTTCGATCAGCCAGTGGCAAATTGAATGCAAAAAATAAACTTAATATATAGAAATACATTGAACAATCTTAATTAATAAAAATTACAAATTCAATAAACTTTAAATAGATAATTTAGATAATAAAGATAACTTATTGTGGTGTAAAAAAGGTACGAATGTTCCAAAATAAACAATATTTTATTCAGCTATAATTTTATAAAAGTGAAAAATCGAACAAAAAAGAAGGGCCAATTAAAACAACACTTTTTTGTTTTCAACATTTATCATTATCGGCATCAAACATTATTAATCAATGGATATTATACTGTTTTAACATAAATAAATTGAGTTCAACTTTGATTAAACAAAGATAAAGGCCAGTAAATTGAAAAGACTATTATAATTAATATTGCATAGAGATGCCTTCCTTAAATTTTTAGACTAAATTTAAATAGAAACAATAAATTAATCAAATACAAAATAAATGTTATAAATATTTTGTGTGTGAGAAAAATGTCAATCGAAATTTGCGAAGATCAATTTAAGGAAAAGTTGTGACATTCATGTTGAAGTTTATGTGATATTTCTTTATAAAAAAATTAAAGTCCCCAAACTTATAGCTTTGTAAAGAAAAAGGAACTGTTTATATAACTTTATTTTTGATGCAAAAACGTAACTTTTTGAAATTGATTTGTAAGATAAATGATCGTTTTATTCATATCGTCTTTAGCCAATCTTCATTCTTTTCGTTCTTCCGCTGTAGCGGTAATTCGAATTAATGGGGAGAATACTTGCTATTTCCATTTAGGTATCTTTTTTGCGTATTTAAAATTTTTTGAAATAAAATGTGATTTATTTCGTAATATTAGAAATTTGAATTAAAAAGTCATCAATACATCATAAGATAGAGATTTAACTCACATTCAAAAGCCGTACTATCTATTTGTAGAAAAAGTATTAATATTTCTTAAAATAAGAACTGCTGTTTTTTCTTTTGCAAGATTGAAATAATTTAAGTTGAATTTTTAATGCAATGGATTAATGCAGTTTTGTTTTGTTGTGCTTTGTCTTTTTAACAAGTGTCTCTTCAATAGGTGAATAATTTTTTGAAACTAAAGTATAAGGAATAATACTATTATTATAATATTTTTTATCATAGTTGTTACTTTTTTTGACTAATATTTTGAGTAATTTTTAAAAAATTATCCTTTTCTTATAATTTTTATTATCTAAAATAAAAACTTTTATTCATAATGTTATTAATCATTTAAATTAAAACACACCTTTATTGAGTTATAAATTATTATATTACCTTACATTAAAAGAAGAAACTTATTAATCTACTTAAAACTTTAATTCAATTTTATCTGCTTTTTATTAGGATTCTATATTCTGAGTAAAATGGTCAAAAAAATAAAAAAGATTACAAAACGATTAAAAAATTAAATAAAAGTTGTAGCCAATAAATCGTCAGTCTATTAATATTTGCCGTTTTGTTAATTTTACGATACACAATAATCAACGGGAAAGATAGTATTATTCTTTCTCGTCATTAACTTTTAAATAAAATACAATAATTTAATTATTCCTGGCGTTAAAATTAAAAGCTAACAAAACATTATAAAATTATTACATTTTAATAAAAAAAGACAAAACATTTAATAATAAATAATAAATAAAACGCAATGTTTATTGTAAAATATTAATTAAGGTACACTTTATAATTCAATTTTAACTACAATTATACTAATTAAACATAATGGAACGGGACTAAGAAGTTGTGAAATTATGTCGAAAGATTAATATTTGTTAATAAAAAAAAGTGAAAATTATTATTTCCCAATTATAACTTAAATAATTATTCATGCGATAAAGTTCGTGATTTTAAAGCATTGCATGCAAAATTGTATGGCTCTTACAAATTTATAAAAATCTTATAAAATCATATCATTAGATGACTGCAAGGAACTGCAAGCACTCCTACACATTTATGACTAAACGCTCGCTTAAAAGACAAATGCTATAGCGATGTCACTCACCATGCTTAATGTTACGAAAAACAATGAGGAAGTCGTTATTTTTGTAATATGTAATTTATTCTAAACAAATTTGATAACTTTTATAGATTGTAAAAATTAATTGAAATAAACGATTAATAAAAAATAATTTCATGAATTTATAAAACGATTTACGGCCGCAGCTGCCAATCAATTTAAAATAAAAAAGATAATATAAAATTTAAAAACAATGCAGCAACGCAATAGAGAAAAGAATATTTATTGTGAAGTATGCTACTGAAAGAATATTGAGATTGCTGCTTAAAGTATAGTTAAATTATATTCAGTATCTGCGCGGCTAAGATTCTCCTATCATTTGCAGTTTTAAAAAATTAAGACTCAAAACGTTTTAATTAATTTAAAGAAAGTAAAATAATAATAGATTAAATCAAATAAATGTAAAACTGTATAAACTGAAAAAAAACAAAATTTCTGTAAAATAAATAAAAGAAAAATGATAATTCAAATATAAATAGTTAAACTTACTCCCGCACAGTAACAAACGCGTGTACCACTTTTCACCATTATGACGGCGGACAATAAATATTAAAAATTCCAAAGAATAAATATTTTAACAAAATATTAATTTTATATAAAAATTTTTGGCTTTATCCATTCAACAGTCTTAAAATTGCTTTAAAAAATAAAATGCAATATTAAACAAAAAATTAATTAAAAAAAATTGGTTAGGTACTAGAAAAGATCCTTTGTCAAAAGACTCCAAATTCTAGACAAACCACTACGTTATATGCCAAGTGCCCTGGAAATATTCAAATAAAATTAAATGAAATAAAAAATAAAAAACTTAATGAATAAGTAAGTATTAACAATTGTATAAACCCTAAGGATTTCGGAATCATCCACAATTGGGGGTTGGGGGATTCTAACATTAAAAAGTGTCTTCAAGGACAAACTATAAATAAATCAATTAAACTTTGCTATTTAAATAAAATAATGAAAACAAATGAAAAAAATGAAAATGAAACATAAGATTACAACAAGCAAGCGCGCGATCAATGATGCTACATTAATTAAAAGTAATAATTATCCAAGCAATAAATGTAGGAAGCTTCAAAAATAAAATATTTAATTAAGATAAACATTGCAATTGATCAGTCATTTGCAACAAATAGCATTAAATAAAACGTTTAGAGTACAAACATTGATCTAAAAAACTATGAAAAATGATAGAAAAATTAAATAAAAACCCAATATAATTGATTAATTGGTCAATATAAATTAAAAGGTTAAAGAATAATCAGCATACGGAAGTTTTCATTTTTTTTGTGAGGAATAAAAAATCTACTGTTAATTTGTTTCAAAAATCAAATTTGTGAAACAATTAGAGCTATCAAAAATATAGGTCATTTGAAAAATGAATGAATATAAAATTAAAATCAATAAAAAAATTTTTTGTGATACTAACTATATTATATTAAAACTATATAATAAACAATTTGAATTAATTAATATGCAACAAGGGCTATTACAAGAAGCAAAGCCAGGGAATCGTCAAACCAATTAACCCGTCGAATGGCAAGATTTTTTATTTTATTTCAATTTTTATTTTGCAACTATTGAATTAAGAAATAAAATGGATTTACATCTGAATAATCGTGTTGGTTAATAAATAAAAATTTATAGAGTGAAAGGCTTTTGCATAATTTAAAAAGCAAAAAATTGAGTTGAGAGTTAAATAGACAAATTCAAACCAACTCAAATTAAAAATATATATAAACCAAAAAAATATTATTTTACTTATACTAATGAATTTTTTCTTATTAAATTATAAAAAAAATTAATTTAATGCTGATAAATTATATCCTTGAACAATAAAATCTACAAAACCTAAAGAGCGCTAAGCTCTGCGCCGCTTCTCCGAGGAGGCGCGTCTTGTTGAATTTCGCATGTTGAAAAAAGCCCGAATTTCACGCGATTTATGAAGGAAATGGGGCTTTATCTTAATATTTATGTAAAGGCCACCATTGATAAAAACTTCAGATCGATCGGTTCAGTCTGAGTATTCAAAACACTAAAAATCGGTTGACCCTATACTTTTGTTACACACTGTATAAAAATTCGTATTATTAGACCAAGTCAACAATCTTTAATAATAAATTATATTTTCAGGATTTCTTAATTGAATTATATAAGTATTACGTTATTTGTTACTTTTTAAATTCAGATTTTTATGTATAATAAAAATTTATTAATATAGATAAAATATTAAAAATTAAAATTTGAAACAGAATTTAGGCTCCAGTCTAACCCCCCTCCACAAAGAGCTCCGGCTAGTCTTCTTCAGTGCCCCAGTCAAACTTTCTGAAAAAAGTGTTTACCGTATTCAAAATTTCGGGTTTGAAATTTATTTTGGTTTCGTTTCAAGTTTTGGGGTTTGAAAATTTTTTTGTTAGAGATTTGGTGTGCTTCGCCATTGTGCCTTCAACTTCCCGACCCACCTTCAACACTTTCATCTTTTGCTGTGTGCGAAGCTCTAATAAAAAAGCATTTTTTCCTGAATGTTTGAGCATCTCTCAATCGAAAGTAACTCATTTAATTCAATTTTAAACATAAAAACAAACAAAAACAATTTATAAAAAAATCACATAAGGATTAAGTAAAGCACAAGGTATATTTATACAATTATAAAAATAAAGATTAAATTAATTATAGAAAAATGATTAAATGTTAGGCTGTTGGATTTTCTTCTTTTGGTTTTCTAATGATCATTAATTTAAATTCACAAATTTAATAAGTTGCATTTTTGGGAATTGTAAATTCCAATAAATTCAAATATTTAATTATTAATACGCCGAGCAACCAACTGCCCAAGACCCCATCAAGCTTGAATTTTACCAAGCCGAGGTCTCCATTATGATTAATACTCACAAATAAAAATATGGAAAAGAATTGCAAAATCTTCAATTTTGAAGGTGTGTGTTTTCAGTTAAGAGCAAATGAAAGTTCAACGGTGCCACTAATTACCAACTCGGTGAAATAAATCTTGAAATAAATTTAAAAACTATTCGGATTTTTAAAAAAAATTGCAACTATGAAGATTAATGTTATATTAAAAACTGCAAACATGAAAATAAAAAGTTGTCTTTGTCTATGATTTTATAACAACTCTACAAATAAATTTTTAAACCAAGCGAATAATAACATCACGCTTGACAAACCTATATGACTTCTCAATATTGACTTAATATTAAATAAAAAATTCCTGAGAAATCGAACAAAATTAAATAAAAATTGCATAAGAATAAAAGATGAAATAAAAAAAATAATCTTTACAAGTAAATATAAAGTTTGCTAACTTTATAAAAAAAGTTAAAGATTCATAAACTAATAAAAATATTATGGTTGACACTACGGTGCTCTTGACAGCATTTCAAACTTTGGATCCTTGTACAAGGGTCGGCCATGTTATGAGCTTATTTTCATGTACGATTTAAGATCATGTTTTTTCACTTGTTACAAATTTGGTGTTAAATTGTGCATTATAAACAAATAAAACGATTAGAGCAAAAGGTTCGATCAAGTATGAGCCAAGCAAATAATAATTAAATGAAAAATCCATTAAAAATAAATGTTAAGTTTGACAAAACTAAAGCAAGCAACACACATTTTAAATTATTCTTTCAACAAATGATAGATAATACCAAAACAAAATAATAAAGAATATGAATTCATCGTTGACAACTGAAATGATGATGGGATTTTGAAGGAGTTCACAGAGTAAAATAAAAAATATACAACAGTTTATTTATATTAGGTGCGATGTGTTATTTTCTAAAGGCAATGTTCTTATTTTCCAACCAATTCCATAGAAAACTACCCGAATGTGTAAATTCTCCGCCGTTAATATTAAAAGTCGATACGCTGAATTTTTGAGCTAAAAAGTGAAAATTAAATTCACCAAAAACGATTCTACCGATGAATGTCTAAATAAAGCATTTTTGCAAATTCTGCAGATGCGAGCTGGGACAAAACCACAGCGTGCCCTGCTTCGTGGAAAACAGTTTTGCTACGCTTTTCCATGGCTGAAAACAAAAAATTAATCAAAATTGATAAAATATATTCTAGTAAAAGAAAAATATCAAATTATAACTAAATAAAACAATAATACAAATAAACCACGCCTATATAGCAACTACAAAATTACATTATTTTTTAAATAATTTATTCATAGAATAAATAAACTGGTATAAATTTAAAAAATATCAAATTGCAACAACATAAAAAACAAAACAATTTTTTATTCAACCGACTCCATAAATATAAATAAATATTTGAACCACTAATAAAATACCTTGATCAAAAAGCAATTTTGGATGCAATGAAATATTTTATACAATATTTACTAATTATCAAAGGATAACTAAATATAATATTTAAAAAAAAGTACGCGAAAGCTAAAAAAAGTTTAGGTTTTCAAACATAATAAAAATGATAATATTTTTAAAGCTGAGACTATTCGTCGTGCATATGCAATGCAATATTAAAAAAATTATATAAGTTCAATTTGAAAGTGGCTACGAAAGGGCAATACTGTATATTAAATGATTTAAATATAAAGCAAGTTTATAAGATTATTAAAAATATTTACATTATTAAAAAACAATTTCATTTGCTCTCCAAGGATAAAATGACTAAAAAGGCGCCCTAATCGTCAATAAATTTAACAAATAAAAAATGTCTTTTTATGATTTTCTAAATTTTTTCTTATTCAAGATTAATTAGGCAAAATGTCAATGGAACCAAAGTTAAAATAAGTAAATAATAAAAACCCTTAAAATTTTGATAAACTTTGGCCTGGCTGCTGCTCGAATGGCAGAGGACATGGTAATGCAGTACGTGCGTTTTAAAAAAAAGAACGCCGATTCACATGTTAGAGTCTTCGAAAAAATTGGCGCGCAATTTCGGGCGAGAGCTAAAGCTTGCACTTTGGCAGTGATTAAATAAAAAACAAATAAAAATTTAAGAGTAATTGAGTAATTATAATATAAAAAAATAATCTAATTTTTATACGCAAATAAAAAAACAGTAATTAAAAAACATATAAAACTAACCGTCTATTATTAGCTGTACAGCTCTCGGACTTTTTTTACTGGTTCTGCGCAGATGAGATCTTCACCAAAAACTTTTAATAAACAATATTTTAATAATGCAATTTGTGCACAAAATACCAAAAAAATGGACGAGGCTAAAAAATTTAATTTATCGATCATTTTAACTTAAAAAAGTAAATAATAAATATCATTAGTGCCATAAATTATATGGATAAAAAATTTCCAATTATGACATAAAATATGGATCAAAGTATGGGGAAAAATTTCCAGAAAAATTGTAAAATATGGATCAAATATAAGGAAAAATTGCAAAATATGGACGTAACGCAAATTAAAAGCATTTCAGAGAAAATTTTTGAAAATAAGCAGGAAAATCGATTTAGTAAAAATTTATTTATTTCGCAATTTATAAAAAGGAATGTGCTGATAATATTTTGTTGCGATAATTCCAAGTTAAATAAATGCAACAAGGTACGAATTTTTCTTGTCAAGATCTTTCAAGAAAATGTTTTTTTCTTTTCCCAAATGCATCCAAATCGAACTTTTTTCATAAATATACCCTTGAAGATCAAAGCTTTCAAGCATTTTTAATATTTTGAAAAAAACCTCAGTTTTTCTATAGAATGTTTTAATTGGTCGAGTTTAGAGCTTTTTTGAAAAACATGGATTTTTGTTTAAAATATATCACTTAATTTATTTAAAAAGAATACCGACAATGTGAAAATTACTTTAAAAATATTATAAAATATATTCGCAAAATTATAAAATATTTATATTCACATACCTAAGCGTGTTTATCAAATGAATGCAACTCATAAAATGAAAATTTTAATGCATTTGACTTTCTATTTTAATAAGAATTTTACAAATTCCTTTTCCTATATTTTACCATCTGAAGTTAAAGATGTTTTAACGAGGATTACATTAAAGAAGACTAATTAAATTTCCAAAAAATTACGACTATCATTAATCAATATCAATGTGTTTTTATAAAAAAAAGATATATAAGCTTGAGTGCACGAATTGGTACAACAACAAAAAAATGTATGCGTGAAATCGAAACGACAAAACAGGGCGAGTACGCGAAGGCTAAAAAAAAAGTTTATGTTTTCAAACATAATAAAATGATAATATTCTTAAAGCTGAGACTATTCGTCGTGCATATGCAATGCAAATTTAAAAACAAAAATTATACAAGTTTAATATTTTTGACAGTGGCTACGAGAAGGGCAATACACCTTTTTTGGCATCTCAAATGTATATTAAATGATTTATATAAAACAAACTTATAAGGTTATTAAAAATTTTTACATTATTATTTTGCAAATGATTTTCGTAATTGCGTTACTTTTTGGAATCAACCGCTGGAAGTAGGATAATTTGTACATTTATTACAACAAAAATACAACAAAGATCCATGCTGATTTTATAATTTCAAATACCAAACACAAAGTTTGGCTTGCAAAAAAAATGTTCTCAACAAAATAATTATTTTAAACCAATCAAAATGATTTTCAATCAATAAAATTAATTAAAAAAACAAAAAATTTACAATTAATTTACCTCTTACTGGATGTAACTGTTTCGAAAACGCGAATTTATAAACTATCAGTGAATGGTTCGATTAAATGTAATAACTGAGCAAAAATATAAATATGATTAATAAATATTTAAAAACTTTTCCATTAAAATAAAAGTTTAAACCCAAAAATATCTTTTTAAAAAACGATGATTTACCTAGATCAGGTCGCTGTGTCAACAAAGCTCGCTGCCGCATTGTTCAAGCTTTTATATCTGGTTAAATCTGGCGTATATTGCGTAAATATCGGAAGGATCCCAATAAAAAGAGCAGCCTGACGCTGTTATTGAAGCAAAGCTAGCTCGGGTGCTGCAACTTGTCAAAAAAAAAATTTTTTTACAATTTTCCTTGAAAAATATAAATTAACAAAAAAATTAAAACTTGCATCGAATATCGGAACCTGGAAAATGATTAACTGACAAAACAAATTTAAACTCTAAGAATTTAACTGCATTGGCTACAGAAATCTCCAATTAATGGACAACGATGTACCACCCTATTGCGAAAAGCAAGACAGCGACAGTAATCCTGGGTGCTCCAATTATTAAATAACGAACTTGTTTACTCCACTGCCATAATTTATACAACTACCAATTGTAGAGTTTTTTATACTTATATTATAATAACAAATTGATTTTTATCTTAAAATTTTACAAATTGATTTTATCAAAAAAATATTAATATTATAAATAATACACCAATTAAAATCATATAAGTAATTTTCTCTTCGATTAATTAATAGTGATTTTTTTGAGTTTTCTTTAAATTTATTAGTGACCATCTGCAGATTGGTCTCGACGAGAAAGGTGTGCTAAATAGATAAATGTCTAGATAAAGCCTAAAATAATAAAGAATTTTCTCAAATATTAGATAAACTAATTCATTTGATGTTAATATTTTCAGAGAAACTTTTTGAAACATTTTCAGGTTGCAGAATTTTTTGTCTCGAAAATGTCAATTTTTAGGAGTGCATTTTTTGAAAAAGTCGATCTTTAGGGGTGTATTTTTCGTTTTTATTGTATTTTTTAAGGAATATTTGAAAATTAGTGAAATATGGAAAATATGGATTATAAAATAGGCTCAAGAAGGTCCAAACAAAGCTAAAAACATTATTTATGTTATTTATACGCTGTTCTATGTGCGCAAAAAATATGGATTTCCATATAATTTGTGGCCCTAATTATCATAAAGGTAAAAATTATTGCATTCTTTACCCTTTGCACACCGCTCTTCGCCCGAATACTAACTTAAGTGGCAGGAGTTGCATTTGTTTTAAACTTTTATATTTGGCTCTTATGTATAAATATTTAATATTTATTCTGGAAATAATAATGTGATTATTACATAACTAATAAACAAAAATAAAAGATAACAACGTTTTAACACGGCGTGTTAATGTTTACTTCCCTGATGGCCAATACTTGGTTACTTATGTGTTGGCTTTCGAATACATAATTGTAAAAATGAATTTATGACTTTAATCAAAAATAAATTTATAAATAAATAATTGTAAATGATTAAAATGTTCGAATTATAAATTTTAAAATAAAACAGCTGGTAACAAATCAATAAAGCCCAAAAAAAATATGATAACGTGCATGAGCATCAAGTCAGGAAAAAACTTGAATGAAACAGACCAAGTTTCAAAACTTCCATTAACCATATTTTTGCTGAAATAACGTATCAAATAATGTCTACCAAAATATATTAATTTCTAAAACAAATTCAACGATAAATATTAAAACAACCAACAAAAAAACATATTCCCATTTAAATTGTAATAGTAAATTTAAAACTAAAATAAACCAGGTTTTCAGGTAAAGAAAAAAGTAATGAATAAAATCAGTTAAATACATTTTAAAATATCACTATTAAAGTTCATAAATGTTTGTTCGGCCTCGTGAGAATATGAGCGAGTGGGTACATCAGGGCCTAAAATAATGTATTGACAAAATGTATTTTAATTTTTGCTAGCAGTATTATGCTAGAAATTATTGAAGAAAACAACATTACATTTAAAACCACACAAATATAGCAACTAGAAAATTACATTTAAAAAAAAAAAATTTATTCACAAAAAATGCTCAATATATTTTTTAAATAAATAAATTAAAATTATCGAATTAAATAACCTGGAAAGAGCTCATGTTCAACTTCTTTAATTGAATTCATAGCCTGAAAAATGTAAATAAATATAAGAAACATTTAGTAAAATTTCAAAATCATTTTAATAAATGACTTACCTATTCTGCTTATTAATCATAACAAAAATTTTACAGGTATGAGGGTACAAAAATTTCAAAATTTACGAAAAATTATTATTTTTTAAAATAATAAATGTAAAATATAAACCAGATTCAAATCACAAAGATTATCAGGCACTAGAAGCAAGATAAACTAAATATTTATTTAGCTTGAAAACCAATTGCAAAGAGATAAAAATAAATGTAAACAATTTAACGCCGATTCATCAAAATTTTGGCGTAAAACAATTGTTCTAATTAAAGAAAATCTGCTCTAATAAGTTATTGCAAATTTAGAATCAATATGATGATGAATTCTATTATAATTTTTGACAAAATTATTGTATTTAATTAAATGGAATACAACTTTTAATCGATAATAAGATTTTTCAATATAAAATATAAAAGCAACGAAAATTGATTAAAATTTTAAATTAATCACTGATTCTTTAACAAGTCAACTTTTTTTAAATTCTTATATCAAAAATCATGTTCTCTCGTAGGGAAGCTGAATGTACGGGAATGTCGACATTGTTAACGAGTGCTTGCCGCATTGAAATTTAATATTTTTTAAAATCCTAAAACAAAAATAAATCGTTTATTAAAAGCAGAAAAATTTAAACATTCTAATAAAGATTTTATTCTAATCTTTTTCTTTGATTGCGTGTGACAAAGCTTATCTTCAATTATTGAGAATTTATTTTTGAATGATGAATAAAATGATACGCAAAACCAATTGATTGAAATTAAAAAAATGAATTCATAAACTATTTGATTAAAAGATTCATAAACAATAATAATTTACATAATAGAAAACAACCAAATTGGTGACATTAGAATGAAATTTTAATATATGCGATCGAATAAAATGTATATGTAAAATTTAAATGCGGCCAGGATATCCTGAAAACCAGGATTTGATCGTGCTAAATCCTGATCCTGGTCATTTCTAAATTCTGATCCTGATGGTTTTTTTTTCTTGGTTGGCTAGAACTCACCGACTATTTAAAAAAATGAAAACCTTGTTAACTGTTGAGGGTAGAGCCCGACATTTTGAAAATTCCTGGACCCGGATTAAAATTTTTTGCGGACCCCTTCCATTCCTAAAAAGTTTCAATTTTAAAATTTAGACGCAAATCTTGTAACAAATGATCAAATTATCCCCGACGGTGCCGATCGGCACCGCCGACTCCCTCGCCCCCAACAGAATTAAAGCAGGATTCTCCTAAAAAATTGCATTTTTAAAAAATCCCAAAGGTTTGGTCAATTTTACAAAAAAAAATTCAAAATTTAATGTGCATTTCTGTGAGAATTTTAATGTTTAAAACAGTTTATGAAAAAGTTATAAAGAATATTTAAATTGTGATCTTCAAGGTAGCTCAAGCGACGAAACAATAATGGGCACTTGAAAACCTCACGACAGCCTAGAAGCGGAAAATTGATGAGAAAATAAAAATTTTGACACCCCCCCCCCACTTATAATATCTACAAAAACTACGCGAAGCCTACGTGGCTTCGTGCTCAACCTCAAGTGAAGACATTCACGAAACCGCCTCGAATTATTTGAACCATAAATATATAAAGTACAAATTCTATAAAATAAAATTATTTAAGAAAATATATAAAAAATGTCAAATATTAAAAGATACTTATAAAAAATTATAAAAGGACATCGCGCCGATTCATTTAGATAAAAATTAAACAAAATCAAAAAAAATCATCGATTTTATGAATTAACGAAACAAATTCAATCTTGTTACTAATTTGAGAATGTATAATAAAATTTTATTATATGTCACTATAAAACAAAAAATGTCGGAACCCCGCTAAAACTAAACCAAAAAAACAAGATTATATGCGATATGTCAAAAATCAAATTAAATTTACCCAACTAAATAAATATTTATTATTTATAAATATTTGAATATTTTTGTTTGTTGCGATTTAAAAACATTTTATAAGTCGGACCCTATGTTGGAAGCAACGCAAAAAGAAGATGTGGGACACATAGTGGTTGTAAAACATTTAAATTCCAATAAATATCAAAATAAAATGCTTAAAAGTTAATTGAAGAATTGATTTTTAAAGAAACTAAACAAACAAAATTTGTCATAACTATACTTGTTGCAACAAAAAGAATAAATTAAATTTGTTTACATAAAGATATCAAACAATGAATTTAAATTCAATAAAGTATTTAATTAAATTAAAGTAAACTACATCCGTTCATTTACACAAAAAACAAACATAGACTTTAATTTAAAATGTATTTTAAATTATTTGTAAATGCTGGGAACTTAAGGGAGCAGTAAAAACTACGCGAAACCTATGTGGTTTCGTGCTCAACTACAACACAAGACGTGAAGGAACTAAATAAACAAAATATTTATTGTTTATAAAATAATTTGAATATTTTTGTTTGTTGCGATTCAAAATTTTTTATAAGTTGGACGTTACACTGGAAGCAACACTTATGAGGATTCTGGAACATTTAAATTCAATAAATATCATAATAACGTTAAAAGTTAATTGAAGAATTAATTTTTAAAGAAATTAAATAAACAAAATTTGTCAAGCTATACTTGTAGCAAAAAAAGCGAGAATTCTTTTATCACAAATTATTCTCCGCTCACGGATCGCTAACGATAATTTAAAAAAAATATTAAATTTGTTTACATAAGATAGCAAACAATGAATTTAAATTCAATAAAGTGTTGTAATTAAAATTAAAGTAACCTACATCCGTTCATTTACACAAAAAATAAACATAGACTGTAATTCAAATGTATTTAAATTTTTGTAAATGTTGGGAACTTAATGGAGCAGTACCTCGCCAATCATGAGCGATTTAAGAGAGACTTCTGAATGTTAATAGAAATCGCGACAAAAATATTAATGTTAATAAACGTAAATTTATATGTAATACGAAAAATTGTGCTATCACCTCACATCAACCACTCTCCGTACTTGACGTGATGTAAAGCCCATGGCTGGAAAAAGGGCATTGGAAAAACTTGAAAATGGTCTTTTTGATAATTAGAGGTACATTGTTTTTCAATGTGCCTTTCCAGACCGCACTTTTTGGAAATGTGATTAATTTGATTAATTGTGGGCAGTTATGTGACCAATGCAAATTCTCCGAGTCGGAAGCAGTTATTTGAGGGGGGGGGGCCTTTATTAGCCACGTTGAATTTGGCTAGCTTGCTTGAATTTTTTCCCTTTTGCTTTCGAATGGCTTTTTGCTGGAGTGGGCTGAAGTGATTTTTTCCCTGGTTTAATTATATGAATGGCGAATTAATTTCCAGATTAACCAATAAATTAATAAATCTCAAAAGTTTCAAGTCAAAAATTTATCAAAATAAACAGTACATAAATTAAAAACAAATTTTGATAGCCGCACAATAAATATAAATAGCGATTTACATTAAATAAAAGTTGTTTATTTGGAATATAACTATACAATAGACATATATTTGCGGACGGAATGATGAAAAGATTCGAGTATGTAATAATTAGTTCAAGAAATCTAAATAATGAATGAAAACCTCTCCATAATATTTATATACAAAACCGTTTTCTGTTAAAAATCGTTCAAAATTAGTTGCTGCTCTGACATTGAATAACAATTAAAAATTGGATAGATTTGTAATCAATTAAAAAGACTACACACTTACTCTCAATTGATTGTTAAAAAAAGATTCTTTATCCCGTTCTCAAGCCGACTACAACTGTGAGCCAAATAAACGACACAAAAATAACTAATTTTATATAACAATTGAAAATCTAACAATATCTAGAAAAAATTTTGTATACAATCCCGAAAATAAAACAAAATTGAGAATATTATCATGTGATCTAAAATAAAACGACTTTTGCGATCAAAAAAAAATCATAAAAAGCAACGGAAACAACAATTGGTTTGTTTTACAATTAAAAAAAAATAGGATATTAGTCTAATTTATATTAAATAAAAAAATTTATTTTTATAAATATACAATAAGCCTAAATTGCGGAGGGAATCATGGAAAGGTTCGAGTAATGTCATGTAATAGTTCAAAAAATGAATAATAATAAAAACATTCATCTTTAGCTCAACAATGATTAACAAAACACCAATTTTGATTATTTAAATAAAATCAATACCAAAAAATGGAACAAGATTATTATACAATATTTTTAAAAACATTTGTAAGTTAATAAATAAAACGCTCACACTTTTAAAAAATAAATTATATATATGTAAACTGCAGTTAAAGATTAGACTGAGAAATAATAATGAGCTTTTAATGTTTGAACAATATTAATAGCAAAGGGAAACATTAATCGACCTCCTCGCAGGATGTCGATCGAATGCGCAAAGATCATCAATACCTGTTGAACTACTTATACTATGACACCATTTAAAAAACTTGCAAATATCAATTCACACCAATTGCTTAGCCGTGCATATAAAATAATCGTAATTACAGGCGACACATGGTGACTTGTAAATGATTTATTAAAATATTTATTACCAGATTCGGAACATACTTATGCAATAAATAACTCAATTGAAGATAAACAACCTTGTAAATTATATTTAAAACGCAAATAAAAATTGTCTCAACCGCGGTAAAAAAATCCTCAACTTTTTGTTTAGAATTAATTTTATATCTAAAAAATTGATAAACAAAATGTTAAATTCAATAATAATTTGATGAAAACCGATAAAAATTCTACAAAACATAAGAGTATTGAAGTGGCAGACCATTCATTATCGGATAAATCAAGAATTCTTAAATGACTAAAAATAAATAATATAGCAATAGACAAACTTAATTTATAAAGCAGATTTATGCGAGAGTTTCAACCTCATTACCGTGCTTTATACAGGTTATTATAAAATAAAATTGTTTAAAATGCGAATAAAAAAAGTCTCAAAATCCTACTATGGAGATCCATTTTTATGCCTTTCGTTCAAGATGTGGGCAAACCACCGAATTTAAGGCAATGATTAAAGAATTTAAAGTTAAAGACACCAAAATGGGTCACCCCAGACATGACCATGATTGTGATGGATTAACAACTTTCGCAGGCTGTCAAACTTATTCCTGCATTGATGGTAAAGATTTGTTAACTACACACCTTGTTTTGGAATCAAAATAATAATTAAAACGATGGAGCCGAAGCTTAACTTAAAAACCCCAATTTTTTATTTTAAAAGAAAACGTAATGTCATTTTCGTTTTTAACGGGTGTTCCGTCCGTGTATTCGGAGGCAGGCTGTAATAGTGCGGAATTTGACCCCATGAGCGAAAAGCATTGAGGCAAAGCCAATTGTGTCGTGTGCCTTAAAGGATTGTGCAACAAAAACAAACTTAAACTTAAAACACCATTTGTTGAGGCGAATGGCGTGTGCCGTGGACATCCCTTCTGGAGTAGTAATTTTAACAAAATAAAATATCTTTTAAAGCTCCATTAATTTAGTTACGATGGTAGCAATGATTATAAAGAAATATGAAAAAAATATAATTGATAACAAGCGCATAAAAGTTAATATTATACTGCATATATTTATATATGAGCCGAAGGAATATTTAATAAATTTTTAAATAAGGACTTTTTTGGGCGATTCAACCCGTCTATTAAAAATTGAATAAAACTAAATAAAAGCAATAATTAAACTCTTGATAAAATCCGTAAACCGGAATGCAAAGAATTCAAAGTTTTTAGAGACATTCAGAAAAGTCTTTAATAAGTGCTGTTAAAAAATAAAACAAATTTATTTAACAACATTCTAATAAAGAATACCAAAATTGAAAGCTCAAAAAAACGTTACAAATTCAAAAAAATTTGTTAGACACAAAGCGATTGGCAGGACTTCCTATACTGGGACAAAGAGTTTATAATTTTTCGGACACCCAATTTAAAATGAGTTTAAAATGTGTGTAAAATTCTAATTATTTTGTGTTTACATTAAAATAAATAAGAAACGAAAATTTTTTAAATTATAATCTGTGACCATATAAAAAAGTCTATTATAACCCAATTGAGATATTTAACAAAAAAAAAGAAGTATCAGATAAATTTTTTTATTTATGTCGTAAATACCACATCTAAAGAAAAGATAAAATATAGCTATTTCATTTGAAAAAAAGGGCGAGATATTAAGTCAGCCGACTACCGTCCTATACAAGCATTATGTATATTGTGCGACAAATTCAAACATATAAACAATATAATGTTAAGTTTAAAAAACTATTTTAATAGCTTTTAATCTAAAGGAATAACAAATAAAACAAAGATTATACAAAAATATTCAAAATATGAATTAACAAATAAATCTAATTAAATGGTTACGAATAGGTTTTATTGGTGGCCTCCGAGAGCGTGATCAATACTTAATTTTTTATTTTTTAGCTTAATTGTTCAGGCCGCTTTGATCTTCCATCATGTTAAATAAAGTACATTATTTAAAAGCAAAAAAATACAATAACAAAAAATGTATTTAAAGTAATATTTTTCTTGATAAAAAAAAATTATTATAGAACGTTTTTAAAGTCTGTTGATTATAATATATTTTAGCATTGGCTGACAAAAAATAAAAATTAAACTTTAAAAAGTTACTGAAATAAAAAAATTATAAAGATTTAAATTCAAAATATTTGTTCACTTAATTTAGATGATATCTTTCTGACATCCTTTGAAATAATAATGAACTGGATGAAATGAACAACGGATCTTAACATAAAATGTCTTAGTTGTTTAGAAAACGTTCAATGTTGCATTGATAATTATGGCAATTACAATTTGAAAAAAATCCTTTAATGTATAAAGCAATTCATTTAAAATATAAACAACTAATACTTAGACTTGCCAGAAATAAATGAAAAAAAGGATAACTAGATTAATGGAGCAACCATATTTTTTTTCAGTTACAAAACGTAAACAAAAAAATTAATTCATTAGTGAACAACATTATTAATCAGATAAAACCAGCATTAGTCAATCTGGCAGAGAAATTTAACTGATCATAAAAACGACCCATTATACAAAAAAAAAATTCTCCGTTAAAATAATTTAAATTGCATTAAAATTTAATAAAATAAGGGAAAAATATGACGAAAAATCAATCGCCAAAAAACGTTTACAAACAAAGTTAATAAAAAGGAAAAGATCCTGCTGGTGAAGATACAAAAATTGAGACAACTTTAAACCGGTTATTGTATTGCTTCATACAGGCGTACTGTGGTCGGATGTTCATTGGATCGGGTGTGGTTATATGCGTCACGAAAAAATCAAGAACTAGCGTATTATATTTTTATATCAATTAAAAAATTAACAATTATTTATAACCAACGTTGGAAAATACAAACTTCCAGATTATGAATTAGAAAATAAATTAATGTTCAAATGGCATAACTCAGAAAAAATACAAAATTCATTTTTTATAAAAAAACTAGTTATTAAGCTACGAATTTATTCTATTTTTAAAGTCCAAATAATTTCAATCATTCCTAATTATATAAAATCTATTTAGTCATATTCGGATTCCAATTTATGTTTACGGAAATTTTAGGCCATCTAAACACAGTTAGGGTTGACCTTCTGGAGCCCTTCTGTCACATTTGGAGGCCCTAACCTGGGATTTCCTCGAGGTTGAGCAAGACAAATGATTTCAATGGACAAGCAAAGCTTGAATAAAAATACCGATAAAAAAATAGTCAATAAAAAAAAGAAAAGTCACAACTTGGAACATGTTTCAATCTTATGCAGATAACCAAAAAACATATGAAATGTTTATTATTGTTTACTACTTGATAAAATAAATAATTGGTAATATTAATTTTAGAATTAACTTTTTGCCATTATTTTTATTTTAGCACGATACTTTGTCACCTACAATAGGGATTTAATTGCATTGCAAAATTTTTCAAGATTTGAAATCCGGATTCAAAAGGAGAGCGTAACATTGTTCAACAAAATTTTAAAATTTAATAATATGTTATTAAAGGCCACTGCGCTTTATTCTTTCCAACAAAACGAAATTTGACACAAGGTGCCAAAAGACTAATTTATATTTTAGAATAATATTTAAGACCGTTAAATGAAAAAAACGTAAATATAAAAATTTAATAAATAACAAAAATATATGAATTAAGATGGAAATAAAACCTGATTAAGGACATAATTATTTCTTTTTAATTTTAAACTTAATTCCTTCATAATGGTTTTATAATTCAATGCCCATCATTAAATTTTTCTGACAAGTTTGTATAAAAATTATTGAAAGCCCAAAAATTAAAATATATAAAGTCAAAGAAGCGACAGCTCTTGACACAAATATTCCCGTTTATCTTCACCTATCCGCGAACTCATCAATTTAAAATCAAACAAACTAAAAGTTTAAAAAACATATGCTAATTGAAATTCTAAACTAATTTAAATTGCGTAAAGATAATAATATAAATATTTTAATCTCAAAATTTACCAACACAAGGCGGGGAATAAAAGCTGCTACCGGCCTTGGGGAATATGAGGCATGGTGAAATGCCTGTATGACCCGGAAAATGACTACAAACATTTACTATTCAGCCCCTGGCTACATCTAATATTGTCTAAAAAAATAAAGAGTTTACAAAAAACTCAAAATATTATAAAAGGATAAAAATACGCATAAAAGTAAAATATTTCTAAATTTTAAATGACAATTGCTGCATCTCAAGTTAAGGGACATCTGGCCACATCGCGTGCCTCTTCGATCACGACAAAAAGTGTAAATTAAAATTTTTAAAAGGTTAAAGCGACTGCTCAGTTAATTTTTAAATGTAAAATTGAAATCAATTTTTAAACAAAAATTATTTAAATCTTTGATTTTTTAAAACAAGTGCACATTAAGTAGATATAACTTTCAAAACAATTAAAACAAATATAAATTTATTATCGGATAAAGCAAGAATGTTTAAAGGACTAAAAAAAAATATATAATTAATAAAAAAGATGCAAAACAAAAATGAAATTTTCAGAAAAAATTAAAGTAAAGTATTTAAACAAAGAATGCCAAAAATATTTAATGTATAAGAAACGTTAGTTTAAAATTCCTTTACATATTGCTCAACTATTAAGACTTAAATATTTTTTACAGGCGTTTTACAGTTTTACATCAGTTTCAATTAATAATTTTGAAATTTTACAATTTTTTACAATTAATTTGTAATTGTCATTAAAATATACCCAACAAAAAAATGTTTCAAAATGCATTAAAATAAAATTATTAAAATCTTGATATAAGGGAAGCTTAATACATTATTTAAATATCTACTCTAAAAAAGCAAAATAATAATAGAATACCCGTAAATGAGTTTGAGTTCGCCTCAATCGCGATTGCTGCGAGGTATAGCACGAAACAAATTTGTTCTAAATAGATCTTAAAAATAAATTATTAATTTTAAACTAACAATAACGTAATAATGCGAATTTAAATAATTTAAGAGAAAAAAAACAATTAAATTAGTGTTCATTCATAAATAAAATTATATATTTCTTCAGGACTACTTCCTGCTTGATGCCAAAACAATTGCAGAGTTACACAAAATATAATAAAATTAACAAAAACTAAAAAAACATTTCGCATAATTACTAAATTCTTATTGAAGAGAATAATAAAGTATTTAAAATATTGATGCCGATGACAGCATCAATACAAAAATAATTTATAATCTCCTTGCAGCACAAAAAGACAGCCATATAATTAGAAGTAAAATGATAAAAAACATTATTGGAGTATAGCAAAATATTTATAACGAAAATAAGGCAACCCTATCATCAAAAAAGGACAATCATCTCGAAAGGCCAATTAATCGAAGAATATGACAACAGACAATTCCAAAAACTGGAGAAATACCTAATTTTTTCATCAGCAGAGGCGGGACGTTTTCTTCAAACACCCTATCCATTCATCATTTGAATTTTGTGTTTATAAAACGTATCAAAAGAAACATATATAATTACTCAAATTATAGAATAAACAACATAAAATGTGTATGTCGTAAATAAAAAATTTTGTTTGCTAAAAAACTTTTACTTTATGATAATGTAATAAAACAAAAAAACAAACACAAAAGCTTTTATCAAAATGAAATACCGATTATTTATAATTAATAAAAAATAATTGTAAAAAATGTCATGTTAAGTTTAACACCCCGACAATGTATCTGACTTTCTCTGAACATTTACGGTGGTGTTAACAATTCTAAAAATTCTTTTAAATTTTTCCAATTTTTTAAAAAATATTTTAGATGACAATTCACAAGTTTTTCATTCATTTTTTGGTTGTAAATCATAGGGCTTTGTTTTGCAACATTCATAATTTTTTGGACCAATTTTCTTAACAAATATTGTTCAATTTTCAAGAAAATTTTCCCTGCGGCGCCTACCGGCGCCGCCGGACCTTTACCATACCATTCCTAAAAGGTGCAAAAAATATTCATATTTTTTAAATTTTGGTTGCAAATCTCTTAACAAAATTCATTAAAATTTCAAAAAATTTTTCCGGCGGCGCCTATCGGCACCGCCGACCCCACTCCCCCCCCCCTAAAAGTTTATCAGAATCCCAAAAAAATTTATGATGGATGAGGCAATAAAAGTTGTGGAAATGAGAAAAATATTTTTAATAATAATAAAAAAAAAAGTCTTATTCTTATTGTCGTTTTATAAAATTGATCGTATTTGGAGTTGAACAACATTTTTCTGATTTTTTAAAAAATTTTTGGCTATATTTACAAATTATTGGAATTTGGAACCGGAACCGTTGGAACCGGTTCCGGAACCGGTTCCCGGAACCGCCAAAATCCGGAACCGCTTTGGAACCGGAACCGCGGAACCGTGAAAAACCGGAACCGGTTTGGAACCGGAACCGCGGAACCGTCAAAATTCGGAACCGCTTCGGAACCGGAACCGCGGAACCGTCAAAATTCGGAACCGCTTTGGAACCGGAACCGCGGAACCGTCAGGAAAACTGGAACCGGGAAAACACTGATGACAACAGACAATTTCTAAAAACTGGAGAAATACCTAATTTTTTCATCGCAGAGGCGGAACGTTTTCTTCAAACACCCTATCCATTCATTTATAAAACGTATCAAACGAAACATATATAATTACTCAAATTATAGAATAAACAACATAAAATGTGTATGTCGTAAATAAAAAATTTTGTTTGCTTAAAAACTTTTACTTTATGATAATGTAATAAAACAAAAAAACAAACACAAAAGCTTTTATCAAAATGAAATACCGATTATTATAATTAATAAAAAATAATTTGTAAAAAATGTCATGTTAAGTTTAACATCAAGCCAAAAGTAATTAATAAAAATTTGATTAATATATTAAATAAAATGAGTTTAAATACTCAAAATTTAAAAAGTAAATATGAAATAATAAATGAAAACTTATTCGAAAATAATAGAATTGAGAAATAATTAATTAATTATCTATCTCTCTTTACCCATGATATTTTAAAATAGGGTTGGCACCCCGACCCCGTCCCCGACCCCGACCCCGACCCTCAAATTTAGGCCATTTTTCGGGGTTTTCTCCGACCCCGACACCTCCAACCCCGCAAACCCCGATCCCCGAACCCTAACCCCGAGTCGGGGTCGGGGTTAACATACACCCCTAAAGATGGCAACATTGAGTGACAAAATTAATTTTTTCCGAGGGCTTGGCTGTAGTCTTGCGTACTTTTTGACAAAAAATTATTGAACTTTTACAAAAACGCATTATATAAAATTGGTGGCGTGGTTGTTTGTTTGTCCGCTGAGTAAAGTTTTCGTTAGGGTACGATGCCGCTTGAATGCAAGCACTTATTTATGTTTATTTGGCCTTATTCTCCCCCAAATAATGGAACTTTTTTAATAAATTTTCAAATATTTTTTAATTAAAATGTGTGCAAAAGATGAATTTTTGAATAATTCATCACTAGGGATGGGATTTTTAAGATTTTGCTTATTTTTTCTGCAGCTTTGTTTTGGCAAGTTATGCACGAAAAACATGTTTTTAGTTGAAAATTTCGTCGTTTTAACGAGCCTAGGAAAACCTATTTTGTGGTTTCGCGTCTAAAATAAACTCTTAAGCCTATTACGGGTATTTGAAGATTTGTGGAGCCTATTTTGGCATTTTTGACTTTTTTGAACTTTTGTGTCTATTTCAAGCTTTTTTTCAAAAAATTTCTTTAAAAAAATGAAATAAAATTCGAATTTTTCTTGCCAAAACCACTAATTTTTTTGAAAAGGTTTCAAAAAATCACCGCATTTTTAAAATTTTGTTTGCAAATCCCTTAACAAATTAATCAAAAATTCAAAATTTTTCTCGGCGGCGCCTTTCGGCACCGCCGACCCCCCCCCCACCCAAAACCTTTAAGCCTAAGAAGGTGCACTGAAGCAAAAAATGACGAGTTATCAAAAAAATTTTATTAAAATAAATTATTTTAATAAAATAATTTTTTTAGTCACATAAAAAAATTTTGATTTCGACTTTCTTTTTAGTTTCGACACAACCCTGCTTCCCTTCTCTTCAAAATAAGAACAAATTTAAAAAATTATCGGCTCTAAGTCAATAAATTTTGGAAATTATTCAAGAAAAACAAAAATTTGACCTCTAAAATTCTGAAGAAAAATTTAAAAAAACCCCGCAACCCCGACCCCGACCGATTTGGGTAACCCCGACCCCGACAGTCCCGCACCCGCAAAACCCCGACCCCGCAATTCTCATCCCCGCACGCGGGGTGCCAACCCTATTTTAAAAACTCATCTTGTGCCTAAACCGACACGATAACCTCACTGAGGCACAGATATAACAATCAGGCGTTTTGCATAAAACACTAATTTTTGATAGTTTTATAAATAAACATCCACGAAAATTCACAAAATAAACAACTGCGAAAAAAATGAATAAATTGTTGAAAATCAACAGAAGCTCAAAAACAACTTTATTGAATCTAAATTTGCAATTCAATTTTATTGATTTAATTTGCCTTAATTTAGTTAGTCATGGAATAATTACTAAATTTAAAGGTTACGATTCAGAAACTGTTATAACGACATTTACAAAAACCATTTTGTTTAGTACAAATGTGTCCAATTTTCAAAAAGACGCAAGATAATTCAAATAGTATTTGCACGGGAACGAAAAACGAATTTTAAAAGCATTAATAATTTTAAAAATTATGACTAAAAATATTAAATAACAAAGATCAGCTAAAGTTTTTAAGTACATATAAATTACAGATATATGTTAAAAACGGAATTATAATACCTATTGAACTAATTATACTATGACACCATTTAAAAAACTTGCAAATATCAATTCACACCAAAAATCATTAAAGTATAAATTTGATTAATATAAAGTTTCTCTTATAATTATGTTGTGTTTAAACATTGTAGTTATTAAATGAATACAGTTTAAAGTAAAAGTAAATAAATATTTATAAAAATAAGAATGATAAACAAGTGTATATTTTCTATGTTTAAAAAAGAAAATAAAGATAAGATTATTAGAGTGTTATGTTGTAAAAAATATTTTATTTTCTAATTTAAAGCTAAGTAATGAAAGCTTACTGTGTTTTAATATAATTAAATAAAAATAAACAAAAATAATTAATAATGGAGAATGGAGAATCTAAAAGTAACCCTCTGTGTAATTTACTCAAAAATAATTATGAGTTCAGATAACAAATATTACAATCGATGTTGGAAACAATCACCTTTTTTAACAAAAAGAAAAACGAGTAAATTTTAATTAACGAAACGAGAATAAAATAAAAAAAGTTACTTAACGGAAAGACTACACAATTCGCCAAATTCTGGAGTAAAAGTACGGGAAATGAAGATCGAGCCAAGAATGTTCTCGCTGTTGACTGCCATGATGAAATATTACATCAGGAGTACAATGGCACGTCTGTGCGTCCATACCTTCACATCCATAAGAATGACACAGCCGATCAATTTTACTAAAATGGGAGACAAACGCAAATACAAATATTTTAATTATTATACTAATGATTAATGATAAACTTATGCACATATTTACATATTGTAGCTCGGGTTAATTTCATAAAGTATTAAAGGTAATACAATTAAATGCTTTAAAAATAAATTCAAAAATTATTCATTACTTTATACGTGAATATAAATATTAAAACATGATATTGTCGTTGCAGAGATTATATGCCATTATTTTTTCAGTTAAAAAGGAAGACCTACAATTCGAAACGTCAAATTCCAGTGAATGTGGAAATTTTACTAAGAAAAGAAAAATAAAATAAAACGGTATGAAACAATATTAAATCATACTAACTAAATAACAATAACAAAATATATTAGTTATTTTCTGTAATTGATTGAAAATAAATGAGTAATTTTAATATTAAAACCTTAAGGCATTAATCGCCGTTATAAAATCTTTTATGTTTGATAACCCGTTTTTTTCCAATTGTCAAATTTTTGAAACTCTGTTGAAGCAAATCTTCATTCGAATATTCAAGTTGCACAACTGCAATGCATGTTGATGCCAAAATTGAATAAATTTATTATTAAAAAATGGAGGGCCTAATTTGTAGTAAAAATTATCAAATAAAAACACAGCATTAGGCAGAATAAAAATAAAAAATGCTATAAAATATATTTTAGTCTTTTTTTCAATTGCTTTTCAAGTGCCGGTGGTCAATAAAAAGAAAATTTAATAAACAACCGTTTAATTATCCAATTATTCTTTACAAAAAAGTAATTAAAATATAAAATTTATTTTATAAAGAAACTAACATATAATTGTTATTTTATACTGTTTGCCCTTTAAATGATTTATTCCCTATAAAAAGCTAGCTTGATCAACATAATAAAAAATAATCAATAAACTATAGTATAATTTACTCCTAAAAATTAAATGTAATTAGAATTTATAATTTGCAATTGCCTGTTCGATAGTAAATCAAAAAATAACCTAAATCTTCAATTTCAAAACGTAATAAAATCAAAGATAGACGACCAAGAAATGCTGCGCAAAACACCGAGGGATTCATTTTTTGGGTCTTTACCGCGATTGAATGCCACAAAGAGATGGGAATAATAAAAAATTGTGTAAAATAATGAGTAAACTCATCACAAAGATGCGAAAGATTTTACAATAATAAACATATAAAAGCTTTATTTTTAAAGCTTTTTTAAAAACAGAGATTACTTACAAAAATAGAGGAAGCCATTCAATCAAATAGAAATAAATCACTTTTTATACCCACAGTTTTGTTATATTTAAATTACTATGCAAACTAAAAACTAATAATTTAACATCAAATATAAAACCAAAGATTTTTCATATTTAAATATAAACCATATTCTTGTAAATGGTGAAATTGACTCGAGAAATTAATGAACTATTACAGCGAAGGATTGTTGCTCATGAGTCATGACACTCCTCACCATCGGGTGTTGACTTAGTAATTTAAATTGCGAATCGCCAAGCTACCTTTTCGAGTTGGAATTTTTTTGACTTTCAACAAATTGAATCAGCAATTGGTATTTATTGATATTTATAAAAATTTTAACTTCGGGTAATGAGTTTATTCTTTGGATTATGTTTTTTTCTGTTTATTTGGTTCATAACTTTTTTTTATGATATAATTTTTTTATTAAATTTCTTTGACTTTTATCTGCACTGGGAAGTGAACTCACAAAAATGGCTTACAGGCCGCGTTTTCGGCAATCCGCAATTTTAAATTTTGGAAATTCCAATTTTTTAAATAAAGCTCCAACTCCAGTTTTATGCAATATAAAATGTCAGCAAGCAAATTCGGGTGCAGGAACAAAATCTTCGCAATTTTCCGAGGACAAATTTTTTTGAAGATCCTTTGAATACGGGCAGTAGTGGTGGAGAAAAGTCATTCACTTTCTGAACTCGTCACGGAAGAGGATCAACTTTATGCACTGCTTTACTTACGTGTTATAAATTAAAATTAAGTACAAGAAAACTTATTGTTTAATATTTCTTGAATTGGCGAATATAAATAAATTTACTTATACTATGACACCATTTAAAATACTTGCAAATATCAATTCACTAGCAAAAATCATTAAAGTATAAATTTTAACAAATTATAAAGTTTCTTTTGATAATTTTTTATGTTGTGTTTAAAACATTGTTTTTAAACTAAAAGTAAATAAACTCCAAAAATATATTTTAAAAAAAAAGTCCAACACGTATATATTTCTATGTTTAATAGAGAAAACAATGAAAAGATTATTAGAATTGTTTGTTGTAAATATTGAATGTTGCAAACAAAATTGGAAAATAAAATTGTACAAAACAGAGAATCGCTCTTTTAATAATAAATAGAGTAACTGCATTATACTATTTGAACATTTTTTGATTTAAGCTGCTATCGCGCGCTAGCTCGTCTGCCGGGCCATTGCAGTATGGAGTGCGCATCGCAATGAGACGTCTGCATAAAACAAAAATTGCGTTTTGTATGCAAACCAAAGATATAGAATAATTGATAAAAATTTAAAATTTAAAATCGTGAGGGGCCCCTGGCAACGTTTCCGCTGGTGCGTTATATAGTGGGAGCATATATATAGCCCGGTAGTGAAATTTTTAATTTGGACCAAGCAAGGGTCGAAAAGTCAAACCGCCCAAAAAGAAGGGCTCCTTTTTAGATACTAAGTTAGGTTTGGAGGTGGAAAATTGGTTTAAAGCATCATTTAGTAGCGTTGCTTTGAAGACAGTTTAACCGATTCGACCAAGAAACAAAAAGGAGGTTGAGAATTACACTAATATTTATTATGGAACAAATTGATTATAACTTCTACAAAAACTTGATAAAAATTAAAAAATCAAAAATTCTAACAACAAATACGACGCTAATGCTATTTGAAAAGCAATTATTTATCAAAACAGGCATCGACCAAAGTAACACAAAGGAAATATTGATAAAAAAAAGATGGAAATGAAAAAGCTGAGGATGGAAACTGGAAATGCACAAAAAACGTCAGCAATAAAAGATCTTCTCCCCATTGATATCACAAAATATCACTTCTCATTTTTTTATTGGTTCTGCCCCACCAATAGAACAGTATGTTCATAAAAACCGGCCAAAGACTTATTTTTTTAATCGGTAAATTTTAATCACAGAAATATGATTCAAAAAACAAAATTATTAATTAAAGGCTGAATAAATTTTTTAATATTTACAAGAATTTTTTAATTACTGATACAAATGGATAAATGTTGTTAAAAAAACTGATTTTGATTATGATGTATTATCTACATTTTCGCAAAGCCAAAAAAACTACATATAATTTATAAGTCTCGCCGGGACACTATTCAAACTACAATTTAAAATATTATTACTACCGGATTAACACAAAACTTGGTTTGTGTCATTTTTAAGCCACAATTGCTACAGAGTTCATTTATAAAACTTAGTGAAAACCCAAAAAATTTATATTGAAACAAATAAAAACAAAAAACTAAAATAAAAATAAAAATATAAATGAAGCGCATCGTGTCTGTTAACTCCTTGAAAAAATATCTATGGCATAGAGGATGCCAAATTCTCCAATTTGTTTCTAAATTTCATTTAGCCATGATATGGCAAAAACCGCAACGAATAGTTTAATTTCTTGTTAATTAAAATGAGCAAAAGGTGCAAAGATAAGAAAATACCAAATTTAAGATAAAAAAACAAGAAAACCGTTGCATGAGAAAAAACCGCAAAGCGAAGTGCAGCCAGCACCATGTTAAATTTGTTTTATTTCAAAAACAAACAATTTGGTATAAAAAATTTCATAATTTTTGCTAACATACACGTGAAAAAAATAATCAAAAATGTAGGTGTAACTAAATAAATATAATGAATAATTAAACCGACATATAATAACTAGTATCATAGAAATGAATATTATTGACTTGAAATCTAAAAGATACAATGATACAAAAAAGTTCACTCAGAGTTGACCATTAGATTTTTGAAAAAATATTTATAAACTAAAGCATGAAATAAAAATTTTATCAATTAATTTAAAAATCATTTTAAACAAAAACACAATGAAAGATGGATTAAGCCAGTGGGGTCGAACCCTGAATCTGAGGATGGCAACTCAACGAGGTTTATAAAAATTAAATAAAATCAATTTAATTATAACGACTGATCTAAATAAATATTTTAATACTAAAAATTTATAAAGTCACTTTAAAGAGTCTTCACTGTCTTTAATATTATAATCAAATAAGTAAGCATAATTATTACTTTGTATGTAATTTATTAAGCAATAAAAAGAAGAAAGATAACATATAAGAAAACAAGTTTTCATTTACTCAAAAACCGTTAACAAATTTCCTCGAGATCAACAGTTCTTCCCCCTACACTTGAAGCTGTTCAACATCTCTCAACCAATTTTGGCTCAGATTAAAACTTTCTCCTTTCTTTTTAAACGTATAAATATCAAAAATAATAATAAAAAAAAACATTATTACAAAAAAAATCCATACCGACGCAAAAAATTTACATTAAAAATTACAACCAATTTGTAATCAAGAATAAAAACTTACTCGGCTTAAGACAGAATCATTTCATTACACAGCCGAATCATGGAGTGTATTGCATATTACTATAAAACTCTTTTTTAAACATATATGTATGAACAAAGCTTATGTTGTGTGGCAAAAACACTAAATAAAAAAAGTACCTAAAATTAATTAATTAATCATAATCCTAAATCTTTGGCAGACAGTTAATGACCAATTTATGGAAAAGCTACTGAGCGACTACTTTTAAGAAAGCTATTACAATCATTAATAATTTATTATTTATTTTTTTGCCTCTATCAAGAAATTTATTTTGCAATAAATTAATTATTTCTAAAACATAAAAAAACTACACATTCAAACATTAGACTTTAACATATTGACGACTGTATTAATTTGCAATACTTAATGGATAAAACTAAAAACACCAATTTTCAATTTTAAAGATCTGATGATTATATATAATTAACTCACTATAATATAATTATTTGCAAACTTTTTGTAAAAAATAATATAAAACCAAAAAAATAAAGTTTTATATTTTAATGCAATTAAAACCAGTATTTCAAGGGGTTAACATTTTTTTAGTTTTGATTAAATGCAATTTTCTCTTGTTTGATAAATTAAATAAGATTTGTTCGTGATTCCGTCTTTTGCTAAACAATTATTTTATTTTGCACGTATTATTAAAATATCGGCGTTTTTTATTCACCTTTTATTTTTTTAAATCGCTAAAAACAACAAATTTTCTACGGATTTCGTTTTGAAATTTTAATATTTCGTAATCATCTGATGTATTGTATTTGCAAAAGTATGTAATTTTTTTTTATTTGTATTAATATTTGTTTATCAGCATTAAATTATACAAAGGTTTATCACTTATTAGCTGCATTAAAAGTTCATTACAAGTTACAACAAAAAATAATTATGGTCTCTTAAGTAGTTAAAGCCCCCCCCCCTCCCCCCTCGCGGGACCCCCCGTCTCATTGATCCCGTCCATTGAGTCCCGTCCCATCGCTGACCTATTGAAGGTCCTATTCCCATTTCATCGCGAGCCTATTGAACTGGTTTTTGAGCCAAAGGGTTTGGGAGGGTTTCGGTTTTTTTAAATTGTATTTTTAGTAATAATTATTACCAAATAAAACTTTAAGATTTAATGCGAACAAATAAAAAAGCGCCAAATATAAAGAATGATTATTGTCAAGTTTGAAAAAATTATTTGAATACAAATAAAAATGTAATAAATCTTTCAAAATTCTTGGCTCAGAAAATAGAAAACTAAAAAGCATAATCGAAAAGATGTGTCTATTTATTCTTACTTTAAAACGAAATTTTGCAAACACTAATAAATTTTGGGAGTTTTCAGTGAAAATTTCCAAATTTTCGATTAACTTTTTGATCTTCAAAATTTCTTAAAAATATATTAATAAATAATTTTTCAGCATTTATGACACTAAAATACGTTGAACAAAGTTATGTTTAAAATATTCATTCAATTTTGCTGGGTTAAAAAATGAAAAAATTGTCATCAAAAATATTTTTAAGAAAAAATCAGAAAAAATTCAAAAATTTCCTGCATACTACAGATGTTCACAGAAACTCGGAAAAAGTTATTTAGCACACCCGGATTAGAACCCACACCTACCGATCCCACATGGGTCCCCCCTATGGTTTTTTGGCCAAGTTGAAGGGCCATAACTTTGCTCAGAGTCGAGAACGACTCATATTTTTGCAGATTCGTAATCATAGCGAATGAGGGAGTAGAATGATATATAATCAATTTCTGAGCGAAGTACATGTAAGATAGAAATACCGAGACTAATTTATTCAAATTTGTCATCATTTTTGAAAATTTTACAAACGTCATTTCCTAAATGCATACTAAATCGCATTTTGAAACAATTTCTTATGAAAATCCAAACAAAATAATCTTTTAAAGTTTAGATTTTTCAATGGCAAAAAAAGCATGTAGATTGGATACGCCAATGAGCTATTTTTAAAATGAGATTTTAATGGCTTTTGGGAATTTATGAAGACAGAATAAAGACATATAAATTAGAATTTTAATCAATAAATTGTATATTTTACAGCAAAGACAAATAAAGCATAAAAAACGCATTGCTTAATTAGTCTCGTCGCCCTCCTCACTCCCATAATGCGTTAAAAATTTATCAATTTAGTTAAAAACAAATAATAACCAATATATTAATGCAATATATCAATTCCCTTACATTAACATAAATATAGAAAAAGTTAGGTCTCTTGTATTTTTACTTGATAATTTACCTATGTTAAATTTATTTATTAATATAAAATTTTTAAAGGTTACGCAACTTGATAATTTAATTATGATGTGTAGAACAAAAGGTATGCATACTCAATATAAAAAGTGCTTGAAACTTGCTGTCATTTGTTTTAATTTCTAAAAGTATGCTTTGCATTTTATTAAATAGGTTCAACGTCAAATTATGAAAAAATTAATTTCAAAAAATTGGCAATGCTAGCCAGACGGCCAAGCGCGCGGGTAGCTGGATGTCAGTCCGATTGCTGGAATTCGTGCAAGAGCTTTTATTTCGCAAAAATTTGAAATATATGAATAAAATGAAGATTTTAAAAGAATATCTATAAATGTTATATGGAAACAAGAGCGCAAACCAACTTAACAAGTTCAACGGCACAATCGTTAATAATGCTGCTTCACGTCGGTGCCAAACGGGGGTTTATGCTGCTGCTCACATTGTTGTTTTATAGTACCTAAAACAAATAAATTGTATTTAAAATTTTAATGATTAAATTTAATAACATTTACAAATCAAGTGAAAATGTAAAAAAAGGCGTTTCTCGATAGCTAATCCATTGCTAAAAAATGCATTCTATTAAGCCAATGAATGCAGACATTATGCAAAACTGGTCTGTTCTTTGCAAAAAATCAACGATAAATAAAGCCTTGATTTTATAAAAGCTGTTCAACTTAAAGTAAATTAAGTCTTTTAACAATAAATTAGCATAACAAAGAGATTAATTGATATTAATAAAAAACTTTACTTTAAAATTAAATATAAAATGGTTTTCGTCCGAGAAAGGAAATTTGTCCGATTGTAAAGTACATAAAAGCATTTTAAATGTTGAATTTTTTATATAAACATCATAAAATCCTTGTTAATATAAAATAACGTTCAGTAATATGCATAGAGGAAAATATGCAAAACAAAAAACAAAATTAAAATACAATTGTTTCTTTATAATATTAAATCTATTTCAAAAATCGTGTTAGTAAATACAAATGTGGATAAATGATACCAAAACAAAGAAAATAGAAAATCGCAACCGAAGACAAACGCTCTGGCCAAGCGTTGGTTGAAGTGCCGCTTGGATAAAAAGCATAGGAATTTTTGAATGAAAGATAAAAAGAGAAAGTAGCAAGATTTAAAAAAATTAAGTCGTGATCCCGAAAAAGTAACAAGAGAAGAAATTGGAAAAAATATCGGAAATAAAGCAATAATTAACAGTTTATCAGTAGAATCCTATTCCAAAAAATTAAATTTTTACGTTTTTTTCCTTATGGTCTAAAGATTAATAACCTACCAATTGGAAAATTGTCACAAAAACAAGATTGTTTTTTTAAAATTACCATTCGAGTATTGCGAAATATTTCGCTCCATACCGTTAAAATAACAATTAAAAATGCAATGGAGTTTTTTTTGCAAATCTCAGAATAAGACAACGAAAATTAAAATCAAGCAGAAAGGAGCAAAAATTAATAATGGCATTCTACCAAATTCGTATCTATAATTCACCAAACAAAACAAAAATAATGAAAAAATTCAGGCCTCGGCTGACCAACTAAAAAGAGGGCATTTGGAGAGTTGGACTGGATTACTACTTCGAGCCATCAAAGCGATGCACGGAGCAAAATTTCTGCATAATGACATGAAGCCTGGCAATTCACACTTTTAAACGCCAGCTCCATTTGAATTATTAATTATAAATAGTTAGAAAATAAAAACATTTAAAAAAGGTTTATAACAACAAATTATGATTTAACTTTTGCAATTTTTAATAAATAATTGAAGTTCAATTTATTGTTTATTTGAGTGTTTTTGAGTAAATTCACGCTTTAGAAAAAAAAGTATTGTGTTATTCTAATGAGTCTGAATAAATAAACTCAACACGTTAATTTACTTAGTATTAAATAGAGACCGGAAACTTGGACCCAAAACCCAAAACCCAAAAAATTTTTGGTCATTTTTTGGGTTTTGGTTTTTTTTTGGGTTTTGCTCCCATCTGACCCAAAACCCAAAAAATTTTTGGTCATTTTTTGGGTTTTGGGTTTTTTTGGGTTGACAAAACCCAAAATTTTGTACAAAACCCAAAAAATTTTAGAAAACATAATAAAATACCCAAATTTCCGATTTTTTTAAATTTTTTAATCTGACCAGTCATCATAAATCCATGAATAATATTAATATCAGGGAAGCCATCTGTTAAACCCAAAAATCAGGAATATCGGCTGAAAAATTAGAAAAAAATCAGGAATATTTTTTAGGTGTGTAATATATGAATTTAATGCCAAAACTTTTTTATTGTTAAGAAAATTGTGTAAAATTTCGATAATTTGCCGATTTTTGAATTGTCAGCAAAACCAATTTCTTTTCACAAATTCTGCTTTACTAGGGGGTGTCGGTAGGCGGTGCCAATAGGCGCCGCCGAGAAATTTTTGGATTTTTGACTCAGTTTGTTAAGGGATTTGCAACCAAAATTTTAAAATTACGGTACTTTTTTGAATTTTTTAGGACTGGGAGAGGTCCGCCAGCGCCGCCAGAAAATTTTTTAAAAATTAAACAAAAAGTTCAGAAAAATAGAAAAATTTGGCAATCTTTGTTGAAAAATTGAAATAGATGTGATGAATTTTTTTCAAAAATTGCATTAAAATCAAAAATATTTGAAAATTTATTTTAAAAATGTTAATAATGGGAAGAGAGTATGTGAATAAAGGAAAAACAACGAAAAAGTGCTCGCACTAAAGAAGGTTTGAACCCAACAAATAACGTAAAAGTTACCGAAACGACAAACCAACTAAGCCATCAATTAGTTAGAAAGGTTATTGTAAAAAAGATTGAAAAATCACTTAATGATGCTATCTTTAGGGGTGTAAATTCAACTGGGCAGCACCCAAAACTTTTGTACAAAAAAGGGCATGGACCCAAAACCCAAAACCCAAAAATTTTTTGGTCCAATTTTTTGTACAAAAAACCCAAAAAATTTTTGGGTTTTGGGTTTTGGGTCCGGACTCTAGTATTAAATAAAGTAACACCAATGGGTGGGTGACCTATTGGGAAAAACATGATAGGTGACGGACAAAAAGTGTAAATAAAATCAAACATATTTTAATTAATTTTCTACAAATAATTAAACGGAAAAATGTTAAATCAATAAAAATTTTGCCGGTGGTAAATTTAAAATTCAATAAAAATTTGTTTAAAAAATATGCAGAAGAAAAAGCTGAACAGCTCTATTTGAATTGAATGGCAGTGAGCCCATTTGCCACTAAATAAAAAACGATAATGAAATAAACCAGTGAACAAAATGAAACAATAAATCTATATAAATAAACAACAAAAACTGACCATAAAATAAATTGGTATAAAGAGCATTCTTTTTCAAATTGATATTAATTAATAAAATAAATAATTAATTGTTTAAATATGCCCAGCCACTAGCTCATTTACGCGAGAATTGTGCTATAAATATTTTTATATAAATAATTATATACAAAATTAACCCAGCCCAACTGGCAAACAACACACCCATCGGCTATGCTCGAGAATTCAAAATATAAAGCGATTTTTATATAATTATGACTAATAAATATGTACATTACAACTAATTATATAACCATTAGAAATTCATCAACTCTAAAGCGGTTTTGAAATGCATACAAATTATTATCAAAAACAGCTTCAAAAATTAGGTTGAGAATTGCGTGACCGTGGGTTTTTCTGGGATGGGAGTGGCGGGGCCGTGGTATTTCAGGGTGGGAGTGGCGGGGTCGTGGTTACCTAAATCGGTCGGCGTTTAGTTTTTTTTTTAAATTTCCAATTATTCCAATTTATTAATAAACCAAAATAATGTTTCAATCTTCATCACATTCATTCTACACATTAAAGCACCCGCATTGTTGTGCATGTTGCTTTTATTTTTTACTGGATGTAAAAAAACATAATTAATTATTTAATTTATCATCATTAAGATTTAAAAGGCGAAAAATGATCTGTTTATTGCAATAAAATATGCCAACAAAACAAATCCAAAGTTGTTTCAAAAATAAACGAGAAAAGTGCGAAAATTCTGGACCAAATAAAAATCTTAAATAATATTATATAAACTGCATTTTTTATTGGACTTTTATTGTTAACAATAATTTCCATAATTTTTTTTATGATTGCGAAAGAGACGGATTACCGTTTGATATCAATATAAAACCTTAAATAGTCAAAAATTCTAATAACAAATAAAAGTTTATGTCATTGATGAACTATGGAACTTAAAAGCGAAAATAAACAGATTAAACCAATAATTTCCAAAAACAGATTATATAAAAC
>JAIXHY010000048.1:0-21422 GCA_020449905.1 Globodera pallida
GCTTGTCGGCAGGTGTACGAAAAGTTCATCTTTTAGCTGACAAAATATACGACGAAGCGAGCAAAATAGAAACAGCTAAAAGAGAAATGGAAAAATGTTTAGATCGAAAAGATCTTATAATGTGCCGAGAATTAGCAAATTCTGCAAAAATCGCGCTTGAAGACGCCAAGAAATACCGAATTGAAATCGGGGACGCATACCGAAACGCCTATACGCAAACAGACCTCGGGATAGCCGAATTAGCAGCCCGGGTCCAGGATTCTAGAGGGCGTCCTACAAGACCGTCAAGACCGGCGGTTCTTCCTACTTTACCCAACGAAGGGGTACATGACGAATTTGACGTTGAAAAAAAATAAAAGTCAAAAAGATAAAGTCATATTAATCATTTGTCATACCAGAGTCATACTTTCATCCCAGTGTCGTAATAATGCCATAGCATAATCACATTTGTCATAACAGAGTCATCATTTGTCACACACTAGTCATGTCACAGTCTCATACAATAGTCATCTTTGGATGCTTAGCAGGAACACGTTTAATCGTACTTTTGCACTTTTTATTTGTTTTAAAAATGTCTCTTTTTCTCTGCACTCTCTCCCTTTTCCCTTATCTCTCGTCGTTTTTCGGGGAGGGTACCCGCGCGGATTTTTATCCCTATGCTACTTATTGATGCAGCTGCATGGCATTATGCTTTTATTTGTTAATGGGTTGTAAAAATTATTTACTTTTATTAATTTAATCGGCAAGTTGATAGAATTGGCTGGTATGCAGGCGTTTTTATTTTATTGAACATTTTGTTTTGTACATATAAATAAAACTTTTTAAAAAATGATTTTTTTTGGCATTCATAAATAAATTTGATTAATAGTTTCTTGATAATTTTATGCAAATATATCTCGGCTAATATTTATCACTTGTTTGTGGTAGGGCTTTATTCAAAAAAATAACCATCTCTGCCTCGGACTTGCGACCGACGATAATCGATGCGAATATTTTGTCAAATTTTAACATCAGTCAGTATCAACTTTTACAATTCGGCACTTTTAAGTTATCAAAGCCATGGAGATTACCTAACATATTAAAATAATAATTTTTAAATTTAATTTTTGAAGAGATTTATTTTTAAAATTATTTATTTAAATATTGCAATTAAACAAGTTATAAAACTTTAATTTTCTTTATTGTCTATTGGTCTATTAAATAGATAAGTTTATTCGAGCTTTGCTTTCTCGAATCTTGAAAAATAAAATTTTTGAAAATTAAAACATAATTTTTTTTTCTATATTCTGTTAAGCATTGGTTAAGTATTTATCAAGAGTCTATTAAAAAATGTGGAAATGTTATATTTACTAAATTTAAATATTATTTATATTAACTTTACCATTTTCATCACATAAAACTTTTTGTTTAAAAGTCAACAGAATTATTTAAATTTATTTATTTTTAATGTAAAATAATTTAATTTGATAATTGGAGAAATTTTTAATATTTTAATTCAAGTTTTATACTGTTTTGAAATGAATTTGATCATTTATAAAATAAGTTTAGTTTGAAATTTAAATGTATTGAAATGACAGATTTGTGACTCGTCTTGCAATTTAAATAATCATTTTTTATTTTTTATATATTAAAGTTTATCTAAATTGGCACTTTAGAAATGATGTTGTCGCCATTTTTTATTTGTAAAATTAAAGTATTTTTTTAATTTAATTTTGTTTGAATTTTTCTCTTTGAATAAAATTCTTTTAATAAATAAGATTTTTTTTGTTTTTATCATGCTTGTGTTTTAAGTTTCTTTAGTAATCTAAAAAAAAGAAGGTTTTTGCTGATTTCTTATTTTATTAGATTAAATTTTTCTTAAATCAAGGGGATTCGTTCTTTAGTAAAACCATAACAAGAATCGTTAACATGCTCAATAAGAATGATTTTTAATTCAATAAATTGATTATTAATTATTGCATATTTTATCATGTTTTACGCATTAGATTAATACTTTTTTATAAGTTGATAAATTAAAAAGTGCATTAACAATAATTGCTACAAATAATGTTTTTATTGACTTCGTGGCCAGTGAATTGTTTATCAATTACTATATTTTTTATATATTTTATAATGGTTCGAACTCTCCTTTTATTTTCTTCGTAGCCAACATTCAGTTTCTTTTCAATGTGATAAATGGGATATTATTATTTATTATTTCTTGCGTTGTGGCACAGTTTATAACATTTTTAATTTCATGTTTTAAGTAATTATTTTACTATTCTTTAAGCGTTTATTCTGGCAACACACGTCCAATATTCTGCATAACAAAACAATTTGTTGTACCAAGTGTGCTGGAATTTATTTAAAAAATTTTATCTATTAAGTTTTTCAAATTTTTGTAAAATTTTAAATAACATTAATCACTTGTAATTTAGCAAGCAACACAATTGCCGTATTTCCTTTTGCCCGTTTTTGGTTATGAGAGGCTTTGTTAGCGCCACGGGCCCTCTGGGATCAATTCGGCTTTCATTTGGACGAAACACCGCGTCCATAAGCAATATTATGTTTTAAAATTTCTTATTTCTTTTTATTATTTAGTTAAAAATTATATTATTCAACATTTCACATTTAAGAGACTTTTTAAACTCCTTTTTCTAATTGTTTCATTTTAATTTTGAATTACAAGATTGTTACTGGGCCAAATAAATTGTTCTGCCTAACAGCAGCTTACGGTCGTCAAGGGTTTTTTGTATTTTAAAAGAAAAAACCCCAAACGTTAAATTTAATTTAACTTTATTTTTAAGTATGGCTACGGAGAGGCCAATATTGGAAATATTTATTTGAGTTTTTCTTGAAGAAAATTCTAAGGCTTTCGAGTGTTATATTATTTAAAATGTTTTAAAATACATATTAAAGTTATTTAATACTTAATATACATTTTGAGTTCATTGTTAATTTTTTAAAGATGATAATTTATAATGTTTAGAAATACCCGTATTTTAAAATTGAAACTGAACTCAGTATGTACTATGTATAATGTCGTCTTGCCCAAGAGTAAATCGAAAAAAATTTTAATTTTTGCTTTTGATTAATTAATAAATATTAATTTTTTTGAACCAATTCACTATAGAAAGATATTCTAGACGTATTTCAAAACAGTGTAATATTTAAATTAAATTAAAAAGATAACTTTTAAAAAAATATATAATATTAATCTCTAAAACATACTGTAAATAGTAAAAATTAAAATGATAAATTAATTTTTTCTTTTTGTGCTTATCACCTGGCTTCCAGCGTTGTTCGAATGCATTATCATTTAAATGGTTGTAAACAAAAGTGGTTGCCACTCAAATTTTTGAATTTATATTTATTTTATTTTATCTCAGATTAATAAATATAACAGAAATGCAATGTTAAAATAAATGAATTTATTCAAAAGGTCATTTAGTTATTTTATTTATTTTTGTTCACAAAAAATGGATATACAGAATAAATGAATTTCATTGTTGACTTCTTTGGCTCCGTTAAAAAAAGTTTTTTATCTTTTAAAAAATATTAAATAACATTTTCTTTTATTAATATTGAAATATTTTTTTGTTTAAAACTAATTATTTTTCGGCGTCGAATTTTTTAGTCCCTGCATGCAGTGGACATCAACCAAACAAATATAATAAATCGAATCATTTATTTTCAGCTATTAATAATTACTAAATTTCTTTAATAATTTAATCGTTTATTCATTTTAATATTTTTCAATTTAACGCGGCCCTGCATTTTTAATTTTATTAAAATATTCTTAATTTACAGTTTTTATTCAATATGTTTTATTTAAATTTTACTCTTTTTAAAAATATTTGCTTTAAATATGTTTTTTCGAAAAAATTGTCTTATTAATGCTAGCATGCAGCTCCTCTCATCATTCACTGTGCATTGGCGTGATTGTTTGCCGCTTGTAGGCTTTTGGGAAAATGTTTTTTCAACGTTACTGTAATTTTAAATTATTATTATTAATAAGTTGGTTGGTACATTGAGGTTTCATTAGCGATTCATTTAAATAAAAAGACGAGCCATGTTTCCGCTCGTTTTGTAGTCACAAAAAGAATAATGACTAACGATAAATAATTAATTAATTTAACGACTTCTATTTCTTCCATCGCCTTTCATGGCGTATCTTATTAAAATCTTTAATATTTATTATAGTTATTTAATAGTAAAGTATTATCCACATTTATACCAGTAAGAAATTTGTTACTTTTATTGTATTGATGCAAACTTTGTAATAAATATATTTATACGATTTGTGTTAAACCCATTGATGCGTTGTTTCGTTTTTTCTTATGGTTATTGATTAACAGCATCACCAAACAAAGCCAATCGCTTGACGCCGTTGATTTATGTATCCCTTTTATTCATTTATCTTTATATTCACTGCTTAAAGTCAATATTATGCCGGCCAAACTCACAGTCCCCGCCCTCTTTTTATGAACGTTGTGTACTCCCGAGAGCGTAGGCATTCATGCATTTTTCCCAATTCGGACAATATACAATCATTTTGTTGATATGGGTTTTTGATAACATTAATTTGGATGCTTTTTTAGTTAATTTTTTTAGATTGTTATATTCAACTTTTTGAAAACTATAAAAAATGAAAATTGTATTAAATATAAATTACTTGTTTTGAATTGGTTTCATTTCCTAAAATGCATGTAGGAAAATATTTAATAAGTTTTCATTAATATTTTAAAATACACTAATTACATTTTAATTTAAAATCAATTCCTGCTATTGTTTGGCTCTACGAATTTTATTTGATTTTATTTAAATAAAATAGTGATGAATAGGGTCCGGATTTACATGTTTAACATTTTTTTTGGCGAATAGGGAATCATGAGAGAAGCCCAAAAATAGCATTCACTTTGAAATATTTTCGATTAGGGCGACTTTTTAGTTCATATAATTCCATTTTTGGTAATAAATCCATGTTTTGCCCTTTTCCATAATAAATCCATATTTTTGGCCTTTTTGGTCAAAAATTCGAGTTTTTGTAAAAATTCCTTAAGAAAAATGCAATAAAAACGAAAAATGTAGCCTTAAAATCAAAAATTTTTAAACCAAAAATGCATCCCTAAAAAACTTTTCTTGGATCAAAAAAGCACCAACAAAGATCAAATTTTCTTTAAAATTTTGTTTTGTTGATATTTTTTTTAAAATTTTCCAAAACATGTGAAAAATATTATATTGACAACTGTAAGAGGAACTTAATAAAGATTGACGAATTTTGAAGGTTTTACGTATAAATTGAGAAGATTTGGTCCGTTTTAGCACATTTTTTAGTCCATATTTTGACACTTTTTTGGGTTTTTGGTCCATATTTTGGGGGTTTTAGTCAATATTTTAAGTCCATATTTTGCGTTTTTTAGTCAATATAAATCCGTACCCTAGTGATGAATTATACTTATAGCAGAATTAGCATATTAATCATTATTATTTATAAATTTGTTTTACAAATTTAGAAAATTTACAGGCGCATCTAATTGTATTAAACATTTTAATAAAAAGCAACAGAATGTGAAATTCAGTTTTATGTAAGTTAAAATATTTGCTAAGTTATCGCTTTATCGTTGTGATTATGTCAGAGGTTGTTGAATGAATTTAATGCCGAAAATTACCGGTTTATTGATTCATTTAAAGAATACTTTAGATTTTAGCTTATTTTGACCTCAACATAAACGCATAATGTTACTTAAGTATTTAACATTTTATGATTTTTTTATTAATTACATACCTAAAATTATGAGGTATTTATTTTTTATAATAATGCTCGATTTTTTATGCCATTAATTGTATAATATTTAAATTTTATCATTTTGTGGTAATTTTTGTTTTTTGTCTAAATAAAAAATGTAGATGTTTATATTTTATAGCATTTTTCAATTGATATTTTAATTTATTTATATTAAAATTGGTTTAAATTGTGCTGCGATATCTGCGGAGGTCACGTAGAAGAAACGCGTTCCAATAGCTGGTGACGCTGCATTAAATCGAATATTTCTTAAACTTGTTAATGCATTCTCGATTTTTACTAAGGGCTTTTAATTAACTTTTACGTTTTTGAAAAATGTATTGAATCAATACTAATTATCGGTTTATTTGTTTTTTTAATCTATTTTGATATTTACGCCGATCCAGCAACATATTTAATCAAAATTTTATTTGTGCCAAACAAAATATGATTAAAAATTAAATTTTTATTCGAAAAATGTCGACGTCTCCAAAATTTAAAAATAAAATGCTGGCTAAGCTATCTAAATTAAATGATAATGTTTATTTATATACATTTAGTGTTAATAAATTTTGGTTTTCATTTAATCAATATTTTACAATAAGTTTCAAAAATGTTGCAGTTTATTATTGATTTGCAAAAGTGTTTTTATTTAGTGCATTATTTTGGTGAAATCCCTGAATTTAATCAAAGGAGTTTTCTAATATATTCTTATAGTTTGCAAATATTCGTTTTGTTAAATTATTCCAATCTGTTTCGTTTGTTGGGTGCTATTAATAATTATATCTGCACTTCAATAAATATTGTTAAGGTTCTTTAATAGAATTTTTTTAATACAATTTTATTAATAATTTGCAATATCTAAATTATATTATAACATGTTGAAATTATTATTTAATAATTTAAATGAATAAATTTAGAAAATTTTTCACTTTTATTTAACAACAACGAGCGAATCCATAATATGTTAGCGTTTTAATATAGTTTGATCGGCGTGATGTGGAACGATCGTCCAGTGCTAATTATTTGAAATTATTTGAATTTTTTGTTAATAATTTTTTTTATGTGATAAAATTTGTTTCTATTCTAACTATTAAGATCTCTTTTATTTAAAGTTTTGTTTATTTGTAGTGAGTTTTAAAAATGATTAATAATATATTTATTTTTAAAGAAAAAATTAAAACATTTTTTTCTAATTTAGTATAATTTTGAATAAAATTGATCATTTTAAAATTTTAAGGCAATTTTTACATTGTAAAACAAGATAATAAATAAAACTGTTATTGTTAGAAAATGCATCTAATTATTCACTTTATTTCAATATATTCTATAAGTTAGTTTATTGTATGGAATTTTTTTGGGTACAGAAAGAAACATAACGTTACCGTTATCCGTCGACTTCATTATGCCAATAAAAATTGCCTCTGTGCAGGAATTGAAAAGAAAGATATTTTTGTTATATAAATTTGTTTTTTTATATATAATATTTTCTTTGAATCAAAAAAGTATCCCTTTACTTTACGCTAAGTTGAAATGTCAATTGGCTTCGGGATCGTCCATTGGAGAAGTCGTTAAATTATTTTGATCATGAGTTCGCGACGATAAGAGGCCGAAAAATCCACACGGCAAGAAGCACGACACGCAAACTTAATGCGACGTTCGCGTGCAGGTTAAATTAATTGAATCATATTAAACATTTGGTAGCAAATTCAAAGGTTCCAAAAATCAATTTCGGCCTCAAAATCTTAAATAGCAGAAAATAACAAAAACACGATTGGGGTTTGTAAATGAATTTTAAAATTTATAATAAGAAAAAAATATATAATCAGTTATTAAAATAAGTATTTTAAACAAAAATGTATTATTTTAAGAGTTAAAGTAGTTTAAAAGAAAAATATGTTTAAAAACAAATAAAAAATAATGTACTTACTTTTAAAACCAGTCGAGGAAGTGGAGACACAATCTTAGCTTATTTAAACCATACTAAAACATTACAACTATATATAAAAATATTTTATACTAATTTAAAGGAATTTTTTGCAAGCCGTAAACAATTATAAGTCCATTAAAAGCGATTCAATAAATTTTAACCAACTTTTGTTTGATAAGACATGCAAGATTAAGCACCTTCGCGAACGGACAATAATTCTGAAACATATTAACTTTTGGATCATCTGTTGATATGTATAAAAGTTTTTAAATTAGGCAACAAATAAATTTGAATTTTCAATCATTTAAAAATGAAATTTCAAAATAAGCCGTTATTACGGCCTTTGTATCCCATAATACATAAACTTTATACTATTAAAAAAAATGATTAAGACAGTCATTAGGGCATAAATATAATACCCAGTAATGAGCGTATTATTTTAAGATATGGGTTGTTCGGAGGCAAAACACAGAAAATAACCTTCCGCTGCAATAACCGTAAAAAATGAGTCATGCTGCCAAAACCTTTAAATGATACGGTATGTCTTGAAAAACAAATGTTGACAATAATTAATAAATTTAATAAAACATTAAAAATAAATAATATCAAAGATTTATCAAAATTCATATTACAATAAAAGGGTATTGTTTAAAGTAAAACAAAATTTAAACATAAGCTGCTAAGATTAAGATTAACAAATTATATTAACAAATTATTACAAGTCTCATATGCTAATATATATATTTTTAAATCGTAATATGATCAGGGGTGCTCATAACCGTCAAAAAAATTTCATGATAAGTAATCCGTAATTCGTAAAAGGCAAAAAAAAAATCGTAATAAGTAATCCGTAATTCGTAAAGCTAAAAAATTCGTAATGAGTAATCCGTAATTCGTAAAGCTAAAAAATTCGTAATAAGTAATCCGTAATTTGTAAAAGCTTTATCAAACTTAAATTGGATTATTATTTATATAAGTTTGTTTTATTTTGGATTCTAATTAAAAAATGACCAGTGGGCATTTAAATAAAAGGCCAGTCTTATCAAAAATAGTCACCGATTTTTTAACAATAAATTAAAAAAAAAGATTGTTATCACATATGTTTGACATTTTATTATTTATGAAACCCTTAAAAAGACATAATAAAAATTTTATTTAATTGGAAATTCCAAAATATCGCAAGATGATTCCGGAGCTTTATTAGAAGTCTACTATTTTTTTACATAAAAAACTTATCCCTCTTTTCAATTAAACTTGTCTTAATCCTTTTCTCGAGTATATAAAAGACGTTTTAATGTCAACTTTTTATTCGAGCATTCTGAATACAGTATATTATTCAGAAAAATTTAATTTGCTAATTACCATTAAAAACTGAATTAAACTTCGGAGCTAAAATTAATAGAAAAATGCTTACACCAGCTACAAAACATTGAATTGTTAAAATCTACAGTATTTTCATCAAAATTTATGTTTATTTAAATAAAAATGATTTCCTACAAATGTTTTTTTTACATGTAATGGAATAACATAAATTAAGCTTTCTAACATTTAGTTAAATGATGACATTGTAAATACTTTAAAAATAAAACATTAATTATACATAAAATAATATTTTGGTAGTTTTAGAGTAAGGATACAAATTGTTGGAACGCCACGTCCACAAATAAAAATTTAACGTTATAGTTTATTAACTTTTATTATGTTTTAATACCGTCCATTCATTACTTATATAAGTTTAAAAAAATATATGATGAGTTTTTTGGGTACATTTTTCTTTATTAATGCTTTTAATTTATTGTTTTGCTTAATTAATTAATAGTTTTTTATTAATAAGCTCTATTAAATCTATACATTTTTTGTATTTTTTATTTAATTTAAAATCAGAAGGAGCATAGCAATTACAGCATATTTTTGCTCCATTCTTTTGGTGACAGTTTATCACAATTTGAATTAAATTTATTAATTCTTTAATTTTTAAATTTTTTGTCCCACAAAATTACTTTTTCTGTAAAAATTGGCGCTGTAAAATTTAATATTTCTTTAATTAACCCAGCTAAATGTTTTAAAATATGCCTTTAATATTGAAAATTTTTAAAGAAATGATAGTTCAAAAAATCATACATTAAATCATATTTTTCCGAGTCCACGTATCGTCTTAAACGCCACCGCAATCAAGTTAAACGAAGCATTGACAAATTAATATAACAAAATATTAAAATAAATTTATTAATAGTCGTTTAAATATATAGTAAAAACATAAACTAAATTATATGCCTAGTTTCAGCGAGAATATTATTTTTATTAAGTTGCGGATAAAAATAAGGTCATATTAAAACAATATAAGTTGGAACATTCTAAAATTAATTTATATATTCCAAATGGTAAGCAAGATATTTCTTACTATCACAAAAAACTACAAATATTAAGTAAAATACTATTTTAAATAAAAAAACGAATGACTAAATTAAACTAAAAGATAAATTAAAATCCAAACAGCCAATTCGCGGACAAACATATAGTACCTTTTGTTCTTAGAGACTCATATATGCTTTATTGCTGTATCTTTTATTTATTAACAAAAACTTTTTAAAAATATATTGGAATCGGTAAACATATTTGATTTTATTTTTAGTTACGTTTATGGTATATTTGTAGTTTAATTTTTTTTTACCTTAACATTCGTATCAGTTGATTTTAAATTTACTTAGTCATTTGTGTTTATAAAAATTGTGCTTATTAACATCATTATTTATGAAATTTTAATAGTTTATGAAATTAATTTATAATAATCGATTTTTACAGGTTTTCAAGCCATTAATTTTGGACAACGCTTGATCATATCTTTTCCCCCAGTGGTTGGAAGAGCGGATCTTTGACCCCCACTCTCCAAGCTGCAATTTTGTCCGACCAAATTTGAATTTAATATAATAATTTTTCAATTAATTTGACAGGATAATTAATAATGTCTAAACTCAAGCATTTGTTTGGCTCAATCTGATTATTGACGAAGAAGGTGATTAATATCTAAACACGCTTAATATTTGAATATGTGAAAAAACAAGCATCAGAGATAAATATAAATAAAACAGCGCAATTCCTGTGTTGATTTAATTTTATATTTAGCTTTCTTTAAGAATTATTCAAACTTTTTTAGAAAAAATATCACGAAACGAGCTTTGGGGTAGCATTTACTTATATAGACATGCATTCATGTTTATCTACCAGGAGAAGCTTTTTTCAAAAATATTTTCTTATTTTATTAATGAGTCTTTTTTTTGAGAATCAGCTAAGTGATATAGAACATTTGTAATTTTTTGGTTCTGTTTTTAAAACTTTTAATATATTGAGAAACCATAGGGTGAGTTTTTAATATTCCATTTTCTGGTTTGAGCAATTTTTAACTAATGATTTTACCATAATTTTTTAGTTTATGCACTTTAGTCATCCATTTCCTTTTGTAATTTTCACTCAATTTATTTTTATTTCAGCAACAAATTAACATAATTTTTAATTTTTTGATATACAAAATAATAATTCAGTATTTTTGCTTGTTCTGATAACAAATTAATACATTTCTTTTTTATTGTTGTTAACGTCCGTCATTTTGGATTACAGCACCACATTTTAATATAGGGAATTATATTCCTTTATTAATTATTATGTTAGTTTATTGCTGCCATTAAAAAGCATTTTAATTTTACTTACTTTATCAAAATTGAAAAACTTTTTTTTAAATATTTTGTTTATATATTATTTAATTGATCTCAACTAATTTTATTAAATATTATCTTATGAATCAGTTTCGGAGCATTTGTTTGAAAAACTCCAGAAATGGAGCATATTCAATCTTACCAAAAATAAAATGATTAAAAAAATATTAATTGCACGAAACAAAATTGATAAATTTTGCAAATATAAATTAAATCTATATTTTAGTTAAAGTGTTTTATAATAAAATACATTTTTTTATTAAAACAAATACAATATAAAAGCGCAGTATTGTCGACAGTAATAAAAATAAACATAAATTAAATCGGATAAAAATGTATAAATGCAAAACGCGATATAAGATGTAAGATATTAGAGTTAATTAAGTCTCAATATTCATGCCTTAAAACAATATAATTACAAACGTCGTATATATTTATTTTATTAATGTTCAATAAAAATTATAAAATATTTATTTGTTGTTTTTATAGGGTTTATTATTCTCAACGAAAGAACTTCATTAAAGTTGTAGATTTAAAATTAAAAACTGAAATTTTAATTGCCTTTATTTGTAGTAAACTATTGCTTTGTTCAATCCGGTTGAATTCGTATTAAATTGATGTAACATAAAATATCAAAGTTGTTTTGTTTGTAATATTGTTTACTGTTTTAATTTTGTAAAATGTATAATTGTATTTTTTGTACCTTATTTTAAATTTTCAATAAAAATTTATTCATTTTTTATTTACCAATCAACAACTTATTCTGTTTTTGCTCATTTTATTTTTATGTTTGAATAATTATTCAATAATAAGCTTGCTAACATTTTTTTAATTAAAATTTATCAAGTATTAAAATTAGATAACAACATTCCATTATTTAAAATTGTAGTTATTTTGCTTCGATTTATATTTTGCAGTTTCTTTGCAGACAACAATAGTGACACAGGAACAAAACCTCACTTTCATGAAGGAAACAAAATACAACACAAGATAAACAAATTTAGCTATTGATACGAAAACCGGCAGAGTTTAACGGGCACATATGTAAACAAAATACCTTTACTGTCGTGATAATGAATAAAAAATGTAAAAGAGAAATTTGCATAAGTGGTAAATCAAAAACAAATATTTAGAAATAGTAATGAAAGCCTGGTTGAGTATGGAGAAAAAATGGCTATTTTAGACCACACTATCTAAAAGTAACATTACTATAATTAGTACAAGTTTCGCTAAAACCTTCAATAGCTTAAATTAGTCAATTCAGAAATTAATAATTATTTAAATTTATAGTAAAAATATAAAAATAACTTGTTTGATATAAAGTTCATTAAATGAACCAAGAAATATTGTAAAACATAAGGCATTAAATTACTGTCGCAAAATTAATCACAACTTGAACGGTCGAACAAAAAGCGTTTACATACCGAGATTATTTAATTATTATTATCTAAACATTTTAAAGACTTGCAGTTGTAGGGTACATAATATGTATTAATAAATTTTTCAATTTTGCCAATTGTTTGTTCCACAATTTCTTAATAATAATTTTTATAATAAATATCACACATTAGGTGTTTGTATTTTTTAAATTTTTAAGTAATGCACGACCACAACACTAAAAACGAATTACGGCTCCTTCTTTGTCACAAAACTCATTAAAGGTTTCCATCGTGTTTTATTGTTCTATATTATAGAGTTTGATTAATGACAGAACTAATACATTTTTTATCTTTCTTATGTAAGCTTATTATTTCTTAACTTTTTGCCAAACTTCGGTTAACCGTAAAATTTTTAAACCGACAACCTTACTCTGGAGCATTATTATTAGGGATGGGATTTATAGTTGCTAAAATCTCAATATACCTAGTGCGATATTTACGATACACCAAATTAAGATACGATTTTTAACGATACACATATGGCCAAAATTACGATATTTTACGATACGATAGGGGCATGCCCCCCCCCCCCCGAAATGTTTTTGAGAAAATTTTTTTTTTAAAACTTAAATCGAACCTTCTTTGTGCTGTATCAAAATCAAAAAAGCCATAGGGGGTCCTTTTGCTTTAATTCGTAAACTGGTAATGTGCAGTGAACACGTTCAGAGAGTCATTCAAATATTAGGGAGATTAAATATCAAAAACCCCAATATTTCTAAAAGTTACAATTACGAAAGGTTTCCTGTTTTAAATTAGAAAACTAAAAATTTCGGTAAAAACGCATCATAATTTAAAAATTGGTTTAATATAGTTAATTAAATTAAAATGAGTATAAATATACAACAAAATTTGTATCAATTTAATAAGTAAAATGTTCATTAAAAAGAAATAAACGAGCTCTCAACACGAGCTCGACGCCGGTTCAAGAAGAAGCACATAAACATTACGGCATATATAAGGGTCAACAATTCGTTCTTTCATATTTTGTTGTCAAATTTAATACTCGATTGGCTCTGTCCTGTCACAAAGCATGGGCGACGTCATGCACCCGCGTACATAAATCTTTTTACAAAAAATTTTAACGTTATAGTTTATAAACTTTTATTATTTTTTTAATACCGTCCATTCATTACTTATATAAGTTAAATAAATATATGATGAGTTTTTTGGGTACATTTTTCTTTATTAATGCTTTTAATTTATTGTTTTGCTTAATTAATTAATAGTTTTTTATTAATAAGCTCTATTTTTCATTGTTGATGTTTTTTGTCCAGAGGGCGCTCACGGCGTTGTATACACACACTTTATTTTATTGCCATTTTAGTTAACAATTTTATTAAATTATTTTACTAATTTTGTTAATTATTTATTTATTTGTCCTTTCAAACATTTATTTATAAGAGACGGATTCATTATTTTTTTATTTCTCATTTAAGGTTACACATTTTTTATTTATTTAGGAATCAATTCTATTTCTGTATTCTAGACTTTCATATAAAATGAGTTTACAGCGATTTATGGGTTGTTTAATTAAAATGTCAGTGCTACAATATCTAAAACCCGATTTTATTAAAAAAAGACCTGGTGTGTGGGGGTTTTATAAATTACGTAAGTTGGTGAATGTTGCTACTTTTTACTTTCTCGATATTTATATAATATTTTAATAAAAGTTTAATAGTTTATAACAATTTTAATAACAATGGCATTTTTAATTATGGATTTAATATTAACTTTTTTTGAATGTTTTAATAAAAAAAACAGAATTTAAATTAATCATATGTGATTCTGAACTTACTTTATGATGAACATTTATTTATTTGTTTACTTAAATTTAAATTTGGTAACTTGGTAATTTGCTCATTCTAATGCCATATTTTTTAGAAAAAAGAGCCGATTAGAATTAAAAGTTTAAAAAAAATAATCTGTTACATGAAAAATACTAAAAATACGTGATATAGTGAGGCAGACATGATGAAGCCAAGAGTATTTATACCAACTTAGGTAAACAAGAATACTAATTTATGAGTTAATTTAAAATCATTATGTTCTTATTTAAGAATAATTCTCTTTTTAAATATTTAAATTTAATTGCTTTTTATATTTTTTTGGGTACATTTTTCTTTATTAATGATTTTAATTTATTGTTTTGCTTAATTAATTAATAGTTTTTTATTAATAAGCTCTATTTTTCATTGTTGATGTTTTTTGTCCAGAGGGCGCTCACGGCGTTGTATACACACACTTTATTTTATTGCCATTTTAGTTAACAATTTTATTAAATTATTTTACTAATTTTGTTAATTATTTATTTATTTGTCCTTTCAAACATTTATTTATAAGAGACGGATTCATTATTTTTTTATTTCTCATTTAAGGTTACACATTTTTTATTTATTTAGGAATCAATTCTATTTCTGTATTCTAGACTTTCATATAAAATGAGTTTACAGCGATTTATGGGTTGTTTAATTAAAATGTCAGTGCTACAATATCTAAAACCCGATTTTATTAAAAAAAGACCTGGTGTGTGGGGGTTTTATAAATTACGTAAGTTGGTGAATGTTGCTACTTTTTACTTTCTCGATATTTATATAATATTTTAATAAAAGTTTAATAGTTTATAACAATTTTAATAACAATGGCATTTTTAATTATGGATTTAATATTAACTTTTTTTGAATGTTTTAATAAAAAAAACAGAATTTAAATTAATCATATGTGATTCTGAACTTACTTTATGATGAACATTTATTTATTTGTTTACTTAAATTTAAATTTGGTAACTTGGTAATTTGCTCATTCTAATGCCATATTTTTTAGAAAAAAGAGCTGATTAGAATTAAAAGTTTAAAAAAAATAATCTGTTACATGAAAAATACTAAAAATACGTGATATAGTGAGGCAGACATGATGAAGCCAAGAGTATTTATACCAACTTAGGTAAACAAGAATACTAATTTATGAGTTAATTTAAAATCATTATGTTCTTATTTAAGAATAATTCTCTTTTTAAATATTTAAATTTAATTGCTTTTTATATTTGAAGTGCATTTTTTATAAATTGAAATTGTCAAGATGTCATATAATTTAAAGTTATTCTGAAAAAGGAGCCGTAATTCGTTTTTTGTGTTGTGGTCGTGCATTACTTAATTTAAAAAATACAAACACCTAATGTGTGATATTTATTATAAAAATTATTATTAAGAAATTGTGGAACAAACAATTGTATTATTATTCCAAAACTTATCTTTAAAAATAAAATAAAATTAAAATAAAACTACCAAAATAAATAAATCAAAATAATTTATAACAAATTTATAATTAATCGTAAAAATTATGTTCGGCAAAAAAGCTCTTTAATTAAGATGAAGCGGAACATCACTGCTAATATGGCGAAACTAAAACTGTTAAATGTTAGAATAAAAGTGATATTTTTTAAACAATTCATGCAACAATATCTTAAACTAATTATTTAATATAATTTGTGAAAGTTCAATATTTGAAAATTAAATGTTATACATGATATATTTTTTAGTTTAGCCCATTTATTGCACATTTCTATCAACAGCTGTTTGCCCTGGTATGCGACGGCTCGGGGAAGAATGTGAAGCGATGTATTTCCTTAAGGCCGCACGCGTTGTAAGTAGAGCCCGGACTGGATCTGGATCCAGACCTGGATTTTTCTGGATCCAGATCCAGAAATCCAGGTATTCTCCACGACTCTGGATTTTTCTGGATCTGGATTTTTTCTGGATTTTTAATCCAGATCCAGGTCATTTCCAAAATCCAGATCCAGGCCCAGGTTTTTTCAAAATTCCGGGCTCTAGTTGTAAGTTTTCTGGAACGCAAATATTAAATATTGCATTGGCCATAATAAAAAACCCAAAACATTTTTCTTCTTATTTTTTCCATCATGATTATTAATTTTTATGTTACAATTTTACTTAGTTTGGAATAGAGTTGAAGTGATTGCTTGTCCGTAGGTAAGTTTCTGAGCTATTTCTTTAGCATTTTAAGTTTTGTTCCGCAACTAGCAACTTTACGATCGCCGTCTCGTCATGCTTTCCTAATCCGCTTGTGCCAATCGGGTTTTGTAGAAAAACATTTATACGCTCGAGCAACGATTTAAACAGGCTTTTGATATAATTGATTTTCATTTTTTATTGTTATAAATTATTATAATAAGATATTTTAACTTATGTTTTATCCATTTTTTAAAATAAAGAGCGACAGTTGTTTTCACGTTTCGGCTCGTTTCCAATATTACAAAAAACAAATGTTGGTTTTAATAACAACTGGAAATAATTGAAGAATCGGCTTTGGTGTTGCTTAAAAGACGTTTTCCTTAATTTTACCGGTGCAAAACCCGTTTTATTTCAATTTTTGTTTTTATATTGTTAATTAATAATCAGTGCGCCATACCTATTTTCGAACAATTTTAAAATAAAAAATACTCGTAGCCTTATAGTACACTCTAGAGTGCGGCAAAATCAAATTTGCGGATCCTGTTGCAGGATTGGAATTCAAAATTTTTTGCAGGACAGGATCCTGCAGTATTAATCCTGCAAATCCTGCAATCCTGCAAATCCTGCATTTAGAATTTGCAGGATTGCTGGATTGAGTAAAAATTTTTGAAAAATTAATTTTGGCCTCAAAATTACGATTCCTCCCCGGCCCCTCAGGATTGGGCAAGTCGGGGGTCGGGTTGGCTATGCTGGGGATTGGGAACGTCTCATTCAACTTTGAACAAAGTTATGCATTTTTAACTATTTACCCAATTTTGCTGGGCAAAAAAACGAAAATTTAACATTAATTGTTATAAAATAAATTTTAAAAATCAAAATAATTTTAGAAATTGTTTCCTCCACCTCTAAAAGTAATTTACATGGTCGGGGGTTTGAACCCCAACAAAAAACCTTTCCTAACCATAGCACTAACCAATACACCACAACATTATTGGGTGAAAATTGGCATTATCCTTTACAAAATTTAATGATTGCAGGATCCGCAGTCAAATTTGCGGATCCTGTTGCAGGATTGGGATTCAAAATTTTTTGCAGGACAGGATTCTGCAGGATTAATCCTGCAAATCCTGCAAAAGCCCAAAAAGTGCAGGATTGCGGACAGGATCCTGCAAAATCCTGCGCAGGATCCGGTCCTGCGCCGCACTCTAGTACACTCCCAACGAATTTCACCTTTTTCGACGAGTCTTCATGCGACTTATCATTATTGATCGAAGAGAGAAATTTATATAATTTTTAGTTGCCTTATTATTTAATTATTATTTATTAACGTATGGTGTTAAAACTAATCTTATGGCCTTAACGTCTCAACTCAAAAATTGGTTTGGCATTCCTTTTGTTGATCGATACGTTGAAGGAAATTTCGCGCCCATCGACGCCGTCTCGATATTATACAGTTTATTTTTGGTTTTAGTGAATTTTGTTTTAAAATTTGTTGGCTTTCTTCTCATTTAAATGTTTTTTTATTTGAGCGTAGTTACAAATTACTGCTGTATTAATTATTGTATTTTTGCTGCCCTTAGTTGTTTTTGCCACTTAATCAAATAAACCCTCTTTATAGTTTTTTTGATTACCGGTAACACGGTGTTTTTTATTCTTTATACTTATTTAACTTTATTTGAATGATGCGTGCCTTTCCAATATAAGCGTCGTTATTGAATCAGCAATTATTAATAACTCTTGCAAACGAAAATTATTTTGCTCTGACACATTCATAAGCATAGCTTAAATTTAAACATTTAAACTCAAACATGATTAAACTGCCAGAAAATAATTAGTTTTATATCAAAAATTTGACCTTAAATAAAAACATTGTATGCATACGTATTATTAATTTAAGTGTCAAAAATTAATTCGGCTGATATTCAATATATTCAAAACATTAAGGAAAACGTGAATTTTATATACCTAATTTAAATAAATATATTAAACTATTCTAGAATACATTTGATTTTAAATTCGCTCAGCCAATATCAAAACGATGTTAGAGTTGAAAACCTCATTTGATGTGAAACGTTGCAGCAATCATTACAATTTAAAATACAAAAATATTATTACTAATGCATTAAACATAAAAGCTGAAAGACAAATGAATAAAATAGAGATCCAATAGTGGGCTTTTGCCCCACACCAAACAATAAATTTACAAGGGGTTGCATCAAAAAAATTGATTTTACATAATTCGTTTAAAATATTTTACAGAAAATATATAGTTGCAAAATTTCTAAATATAAATATATATATATTCAACAAAACACGTTTATGAAAATGAAGGCAACTCATAAAATGACAATTTTTTGCTAAATTCCCGCCCGTTTTCCAAAACATTTTGTGCGGCAACCCAAAGACGCAACATTTTGGTGCCAAGACCGAGGAAGTCAGACTAAACATCAAGAACCGAAACATTAACAAAGAAATAAATTTAAAACTTTTAAGCTTACAATGAAATTTGTATTATTTTAAAATCGAACCCAAGCCCACCAGGAATAAATGGCAATTAAAATAAAAGAAAAATAACAGTTAAATTTTAAGGAACCCAATGTGGAATATTTATAAATGCTGCCCAAGTCGTGGCCCAGAGTTAAATGCTCTTAACCCAAAATAAAATTTATCAAAGCAAATAGAATTTTATAATAATTTTAAAAACTGATGTACAATTTATAAGGCCAATAGTCTATTTTTAATCTATTTTTTCACGTTTATCCATACAATTTTCATTTAAAACAAAAGATTAGATAAATGATGTGTGAACTGCGGAAAAAACGATAATAAAATTTAGAGTTGTAAAAAAAAATTTTAAACAATACATCATATAGTATATGGCAAAGGTTAAATAAAGCAAAACTCGTAAAAACCCATCTTGGTTAAAATAAAATATAAAGTAAAAGTATTGGGCATTAACATAATATTAAATTTACAGTACAAAAATTATTGTAGTTTAATTTACTTCCATCAATTAATAGAGAAAAGATCATGTTAAGCTTTGATGGATTTTTTCCCATCAGAAATCATTGTGATCATATTTACTATTTATTCATAAATGTATTACAATCTTTTCTCAATTTTTTTCTTTGTCCAACCGTCAATTCATTTTTCCTTTATTGCTAAATTGCCCGTGATGATTCATGCGGTTAATACGAGACTACATTAATAACCAAATATATCAGATTGCTGAATTAGAAAAAATTATAGATATGCTAATTTTTATAATAAAAATAAAAATATAACAAAATATTATTCAATAAATAAAAATATAAAATAATTTTAAAAAGCACAAAAAATTGATGAGCCCAGTAAAGATTTACAGAATTATAAATTATAAATAAAAACGAATTTTATAAAAAAAAATTACTAGATTGGAAATGAGTAAGAATTCGTATGTCTAAAGAGTTTTATTAACCATTTATTTCTTGATAAAACAATTAAATAATTTTTTTGATAATGAAATATAACATATAATTATTTATTTCATAAAGAATTAAGTGATCATTAAATAAAAGTTTTTTAATAATAAAACAAATAGACATTAAGCTTTGCTAAAATTAAACTAAGCCTAAATTTAAAAAAATCATTAAAGGAACATTAAAATGGCGATTGAAACAAAAACAAATAAAGTTAAAACTTTAATAATTGATTCTATAGTATATATAATCGTATCCATTAAAAGCAGATTCTGATACACCGATTGATAAAGCAAATTCCGCGTGCTTTATCAAGTATTACTGAAAATTAATAATTATTATTTCTGTATAATTTTATTCTGTTATGTAAAAAAAACATAATAGATCAAATATGGCAGCGATGTGAGACGATTCGCACTCGTGCTGAGTCTGATTGGTAAGGAGCCAAATTCAACCTTAATTACTTATAAAAAGTTAACAAATTATAAATTATTACACAACTTGATAATTTAACAAATCTTTATACACTGGGTGTCGGAGCACAGCCGACATCGTCAGTCCAAATTAAACAGTTTAACTTATATTTATAAAACGTCAAGTTTATATTTTATTTACACTTAGGCTATTTTTAGAACCAAAAAATTCATTTAATAATAATATAGATAACAAGAACAAACGTAATTTTATTCGAATAATTAATATATTTATATATTTCATAGTAAATGATTCAAATTAAGTTTATTGTCAAACAAGTTATCTATTTACTCGAAAGGAAGCAACAAATAAAGACGTCTACACACTTTCAAGATTTAACGTTAATATATCCTTGTTAGCACAAGATGACAATTAGTGTAAAATAAGACTAAACAGCTATGTGTGCATTGTTGTACAAGAAGTAATTTAAAAAATGAAAATTTTATCAATAACAAAAACTGCTTTTGTTTTTTTTTACAAAAAGACTAAATTTTGTTTCCGTTACATCGTCGTATATTTTGTCAGCTAAAAGATGAACTTTTCGTACACCTGCCGACAAGCGATCAAACCATAATTTAGAAGTTTCGTCATTAGGCTTTTCTCTCATATTTGTTTCTGCTTCTCTTTTTGTATTCTGAGCCGTCACAGCGAAATCGCGAGATTCTCGAAACAGTCTTCCCAC
>JAIXHY010000048.1:21432-37092 GCA_020449905.1 Globodera pallida
GGTCTTGTAGGACGCCCTCTAGAATCCTGGACCCGGGCTGCTAATTCGGCTATCCCGAGGTCTGTTTGCGTATAGGCGTTTCGGTATGCGTCCCCGATTTCAATTCGGTATTTCTTGGCGTCTTCAAGCGCGATTTTTGCAGAATTTGCTAATTCTCGGCACATTATAAGATCTTTTCGATCTAAACATTTTTCCATTTCTCTTTTAGCTGTTTCTATTTTGCTCGCTTCGTCGTATATTTTGTCAGCTAAAAGATGAACTTTTCGTACACCTGCCGACAAGCGATCAAACCATAATTTAGAAGTTTCGTCATTAGGCTTTTCTCTCATATTTGTTTCTGCTTCTCTTTTTGTATTCTGAGCCGTCACAGCGAAATCGCGAGATTCTCGAAACAGTCTTCCCACAGGTCTTGTAGGACGCCCTCTAGAATCCTGGACCCGGGCTGCTAATTCGGCTATCCCGAGGTCTGTTTGCGTATAGGCGTTTCGGTATGCGTCCCCGATTTCAATTCGGTATTTCTTGGCGTCTTCAAGCGCGATTTTTGCAGAATTTGCTAATTCTCGGCACATTATAAGATCTTTTCGATCTAAACATTTTTCCATTTCTCTTTTAGCTGTTTCTATTTTGCTCGCTTCGTCGTATATTTTGTCAGCTAAAAGATGAACTTTTCGTACACCTGCCGACAAGCGATCAAACCATAATTTAGAAGTTTCGTCATTAGGCTTTTCTCTCATATTTGTTTCTGCTTCTCTTTTTGTATTCTGAGCCGTCACAGCGAAATCGCGAGATTCTCGAAACAGTCTTCCCACATCGGCATAGGCCATTCCGATGGCCCGCCTAGCCGAATTTAATTGTTCTTTTTCCTCTTTTGAAAGTTCACAACTTTTCGCTATCACAAAAAGTCCGAATATAAGTATTATTATAAAACCCATTTTTGTTTTTTTGTTTTTTGTTTTTTTGTTTTGAATTTTTAGTTTTTTCTTTTCTTATATACTATTCCAATACATCAAGAATTGCTAATACTTCAGACTGAAGCCAGTTTTCTAGATTCAGAATCCGGGAACGAATACGCCGGGCTTCCGAATGTAAATTTTTTGCGGCGGTTTGCCCTTTCATCATATTTTTCTCGAGGTCCATAACGCGATCCACATCAGTGCTTCTCCCAACCGATTGCCAGTCCGTTTCGGCTTTATGTCGCTCTTCGTTTATTTTTTCGAGAGTCTCGGTGTCATTTCTCGGTCTCGATTCTCGGTAAATTTCAAGTCTCGAACAGCTCTAATAAATGCTAAGCTTTTCTGAGATAAAAAATGTTTGCCCCTAAAGCCATCGAAAAAATGGGGGGGGGGGATCAATTTTCTGTAAAATAAAAAATAAAAATCCCTTCAAAAAAAGGGATCAATTTTCTCTGTAAAATAACAATGTAAAAAAAAAGATTGGCTGAACAAGCGCAAGCAAAAAGCACTGCACTTGAACGAGTTGGCTGATGGCCACGAGGACGGCGGAAGTTTTGAAGAGGCGTGCATAGCGCAGGAGCAGCGTGCGCACCGACTGGGAGACGTGCGCAAGCGCGGCGTGCACTTGCAAACATTTGACAGTGCCGGCGCCGCCGGCGCCCGGCTGAACTGTGCCGCCGCCAGCATGCGGCGTAGCCGCAGGCGCAATGACGGCAGTGCCGCCGCGGCATTCTGGACAAAGAAATTCGTGGGAAAATATAAGTAGCATAGGGATAAAAATCCGCGCGGGTACCCTCCCCGAAAAACGACGAGAGATAAGGGAAAAGGGAGAGAGTGCAGAGAAAAAGAGACATTTTTAAAACAAATAAAAAGTGCAAAAGTACGATTAAACGTGTTCCTGCTAAGCATCCAAAGATGACTATTGTATGAGACTGTGACATGACTAGTGTGTGACAAATGATGACTCTGTTATGACAAATGTGATTATGCTATGGCATTATTACGACACTGGGATGAAAGTATGACTCTGGTATGACAAATGATTAATATGACTTTATCTTTTTGACTTTTTATTTTTTTCAACGTCAAATTCGTCATGTACCCCTTCGTTGGGTAAAGTAGGAAGAACCGCCGGTCTTGACGGTCTTGTAGGACGCCCTCTAGAATCCTGGACCCGGGCTGCTAATTCGGCTATCCCGAGGTCTGTTTGCGTATAGGCGTTTCGGTATGCGTCCCCGATTTCAATTCGGTATTTCTTGGCGTCTTCAAGCGCGATTTTTGCAGAATTTGCTAATTCTCGGCACATTATAAGATCTTTTCGATCTAAACATTTTTCCATTTCTCTTTTAGCTGTTTCTATTTTGCTCGCTTCGTCGTATATTTTGTCAGCTAAAAGATGAACTTTTCGTACACCTGCCGACAAGCGATCAAACCATAATTTAGAAGTTTCGTCATTAGGCTTTTCTCTCATATTTGTTTCTGCTTCTCTTTTTGTATTCTGAGCCGTCACAGCGAAATCGCGAGATTCTCGAAACAGTCTTCCCACATCGGCATAGGCCATTCCGATGGCCCGCCTAGCCGAATTTAATTGTTCTTTTTCCTCTTTTGAAAGTTCACAACTTTTCGCTATCACAAAAAGTCCGAATATAAGTATTATTATAAAACCCATTTTTGTTTTTTTGTTTTTTGTTTTTTTGTTTTGAATTTTTAGTTTTTTCTTTTCTTATATACTATTCCAATACATCAAGAATTGCTAATACTTCAGACTGAAGCCAGTTTTCTAGATTCAGAATCCGGGAACGAATACGCCGGGCTTCCGAATGTAAATTTTTTGCGGCGGTTTGCCCTTTCATCATATTTTTCTCGAGGTCCATAACGCGATCCACATCAGTGCTTCTCCCAACCGATTGCCAGTCCGTTTCGGCTTTATGTCGCTCTTCGTTTATTTTTTCTTTTATCGTATATATTTTCTCTATGGAATCTGAAATTTTTTTAAACCATTCTCTAACATCCTCGTCGAAAGGAACTTTTTCTCGAGCTTTAACTGCTCGAGTTAAAGCACCCCGGGCAGAACGGGTATAATCGTCGACTTCGTCTGCCAACGAGGTTATTTCCCTCCAAAGCCTCTCGGCTTCTTGTTTGGCAGAATCAAGTAACACAATAGATGCAGTATCCCTTATTTCAGAATTCATTTTTCTTGCAGTATTTTTGTTTTTGCTTGTCTTTTATAGTTTTTATACCATAATAAATACATTAATAAAAATTTATTTGGCTCGACACTCTGAACGGGGTAGTCGCATACTAAGGGGGTTTCAAACTGTCTTGCAATCACAGTTCTTGGGGATGTTAATTGTTATCACTATGAAACTTGTATCATCATTTTTATTTATTTTAACTATTTGAGGGGTGCTTGTAATGGGAACGGTCTTGAGGGTATTTTCTTGTTTGCGAGGTCTTCCTCGTCTTTTAACGTTCTCCATTTTTATTTTAAGAGATATGCATTTTTATACCATTAAGTGTATTTATACTTTTTTGTTTTGTTTTTAGGCCAATAAAAAAATAGGATAGTGTCAGAACGCTTATTGTTTATTTTAAGATAAAAAATTGTTTCAAAACAATTACTGAAAAAAAATCATAGCACATTCAAAAAAATTTTATTCAAAAGTTAAAAATACATTTATTCAGAAAATACAAACTATAAAGCAACAGTATCTGCCACAAAATAATAGATCTCTTTTTTTCGCAAATTTTTGTATCGTATTCCGACGGTTATTAAAAATAAATTACCAATACACATTTCAGCTTCCGCCTAAAAATAAAAATTATTTTTATATTGTTTTAAAAAAAATTACCCATCCTATTTTTATTTTCTCTAGTTTTTCACTGCCTAAAAGCGCCACATTGTCCAAAGCACCGGTATGGTCCGAAATTTTAAGTTTCAAACTTAAAAAGTTTTCGTTGTCCAAAGGACAACGACATTTTCCCCTTCGACAATAAACGCATCCCTAAATTTTTATCAAATAAATTATAAAAAATTTATTACCAAGTATTCGGCATATTCTATTTTCTCTATTTTTGCGCGTACTGTAAAAATTTTTGTAATTTCGGCCTCTGCCTTTGCGTTTTTAATTTCTGCAATTGTTGACATAATAGTCTTTTTAAAGGTAACCACAGGTTTATTTTCTCTAAAGCTTTTTATTTATTTGATTATTTGTTTTTATTTTATTTTATTTGAACAGTTTGTTTTATATAAAATCGGATTTAACCGAAAAGATAGAATAATAAGACAAAAGTAAAAAAAGTATTTATTAGGAAACAAGCAAACATAAAATAATGAAAATTCAAAAAAATATTTTAACGATTCGGGCCGGCATAGATAGAGAGGTTTGCTAAGAGGTCTTCATCGTCTTCATAATCTTAAAATAGAATTAAACACAAAATTATCATACGTTCTTACCATAATCAGGAGGGCATTCACAAGGAGTATTGCAAACCATAAAAAGAATTAGCAAAAGTAACAGAAACATAAAATAAAGAAGGGCAGCAATAAAACCAAATGAAAAAATAAGAAAATCGGACATATTTTGAGCTATAAACAAAAAATAAAACTTAATTGACTCTTTTTAATATATGAAATGAAACATCACTTTTTTTATAACAAGAATGAAAGATCACAACATTTTATTCTACAACAAAAAAAGTTACTCCTTAAGCGCTTTAACGTCTGTTAGAACAAACCCCACATTCACACTCCCCTTAAATTGAAACTTTTTTTTAATTGCTTACAAAAATATCACCTCGTTATTTTTTTGACTTTTTACGCGAATACGCATTAGGCATCTGTCTCCAATTATGATTTTCTCTCCTTCTTCTTTCTAAAATATATTTTTCTACTTAATCTATAATTTAACAATTTACCATTTTTTCCATATTTTCGTAACATACTTCTGCCCCAAAGCTTCTAAATAATTTGATTCCAACTTTTTCAAAACAAACAACATTTGAAATTTTTCCGGTTCCGTCATCGATCTCAAGTTTTAACATAATCATATCAAATACTGAAGCATCACAATAACAATTTTTATATACACTTTTACGGCATTCCCAACAACCCTTAAATTGTGCCTTGTAAAATTTATTTTAAGAAGAACTTACTTTATAGGTATTTATTTTTAAATCAATGATTTTCCCCTTTACAGAATAATAGGCAGATTCTTCGTGTTCTGTTTTTCTGGTATTCTCTATTAAATCGCAAATACGGCTAATAAGTTTGGCGTTCCCGATAAGCAGACTCTGATAATTCACAAAAAAAGAAGGGGTATACATTATAATCTAAAATAAAAATCGAACGTTAAAATATAATTTTAAGATAAATTGTAAATGGAAAACACTTTTTATAACGCGACAAAAAAACAACAAATTATGTTTATTTAATTATTTGAAAAAATTGTTTTAAAAAAGTTTGGAAACGATCGATATTTTTCCAAGGCAGCAGGACTTTCAGAAATTTTTACGCAACATATCTCCTTAAGAGTCGGAACGCGGTTGTAAAGAAAACTCCATAAATGATACAATTCCCTAAAATAATAAATTAGCGTTTTTTGAACGATTGCACCCCTTACCAATCGATGTCTTTGAAAAAAGCATCAAGAATTAATTTAACAGGGGAAACAAGGCCTTGCCTTGCCTTAAAACGATTAAAAATGATATTGATGTTTATTCTACCTCGAAATAGAGGGCTGATATACGGATTGCGGCCAAATCTTGGGGTGCCCTCGCGAAAGAAGTAAACAGAAATCTCTGTATCGTTATTTTCAATCTGAACAATACCATTCAGAAAAAGATTATATGTCCCTATTGCATTCATGGGTTCACAACAGCAAACGCGAACGTTTCTTTCGTAAACTAAAAAACAAAATAAAAAGTTTTTCCTTTCCGTTCGTATCGAGCCCGAATAGGCATGTAAAACATCTAAATGCACAGCTACAATATTATCCTCGAGTGTCCTCAATAATTTTTTGAGCGCCCCTCTATTCTGATTCCACATGAACGGTTCCTATAAAAAAACATGGGTTTGCTATATTTTTATGGCCAATACCTTTTTAAATACGTTCTGAATATATTCACGAAAAAATTGTGCTGATGCCATAAAATCCTTAAAAAAATATGATAAAAGATTATGAATAACAAAGATATTAAACTATTTTCATAAAATCAAATAATATAAACAAAAAACAAAATAACAACATATTTATTCCTTAAAAAAGTCAGAAATCAATTACATCCGCCAAAAAATAATACAACTTCTTTTTCCCTCCATATTGCTTAACACGAGCCCCTATTTTCATTGAACACACCGATCCTACGCGTTCCTCAATATCCTCCTTAAATTTATATTTTTTATAAAAAAAAGCAAAATAAATTTACCAAACATATCTTTGTTGAACGGTTCACCCCTCTTTCAAAAAATGCCACGTTCTCTAACACTCCTGTATTATCAGATATCACCAGCTTCAAATATTCAACGTCCTCAAATTCTTCGTTACATTCGCATTTACCTCGCTTGCAAAATGAGCATTCCTTTTTAAAAATATTAGTTTTAACTTATTTTTAATGCCTACCATATATTCCGCATAAACTGCTTTTTCTATTTTCCCAACTATCAAAAAATAATGGTTTTTCACTTCATCGACAGAGGCGCCTTTTATCTCAGCAATCATAGGCATTTTCAAACAAAGTTAAATATAAGCAAAAAAAATTATAAATTAAGACTATTAAAATATTGTGTTAAGAAACAAAAAATAATAATTTACACAGTACAAAACAACTTTATTCCTGTTGAAATATATGCAAATCAAAATTATTTACTTTTTTGAGCTTTTTAAAAATTTTCTTTGAATTTTAATCGTATTTTCTCTGATGAGTCGTCTTATCCATTTCTTTTCAAACTGTATGAACCAGCGTTCTCTTTTACATCGTCGGCTTTCATATTCTTCGATCATTTGTACTGAGGCCTTCATGACCTAAAAGAAGAAAATCAATAACAAACAACCTTTAAATATAGTTAGATCATTGCATAATAACACTTAATAAAAAACCAAAATAAAAATTTATTTACACGTATTATTGTCCTTATCTTTCAAACGAACATAAAAACATCTGACACATAAAGATAAAAACAGCATAATCATAAACCCATAAAGTAGGACTAATAGTACAACCCCAGTGAAACGTTCATAATTCTCATCTTGTTCATCTTTCGGGTCAAAAGTATAATTATTGCAGAGATACATAAAAGCTTAAATTTAAAATAAATCATCAAAAATTAAATATAAAGACAACATAGTAACATATTAAAATAGAAATAAACAAATGAAAAAAAGTTTTATTCAATAATATCCATACGGCAAAACAGTTCTATTCACATCATCCAGAATTATTCTAAAAATAATTTGAAATTTAAAAACAAGCAAGAAAAAGCTAACCCTTTCTTCTGTACAGGTTTATAGTCTTTGTTAATGGGACGACTTGTCACATAGCTTTCTCGCGTTGGTCTAAAAAAAATATTTTTGTTTCATAAATATTGTTTCTCATCAAAACCCACCCGAATTTACTGGGGTAAATAAAAGTAATTTTTTTCTCTTCATCATAATTTAAAACCATATCTTTGAATTCTTCATAGTCAATTTTGTTATTTTTATTCTGGGTCATTCCGCGTATTTTAGTTTTAAACCATATTTTTCCATCAGATTTTTGTAATTTTAACGCATATTGTTTTGGCCCTTAAAGATAGGAGTTGTTTTTCTCGATTTTTATATTTCTTACCTGCGCAAACAATTTCTAAAATTTTATCTTTTGCATATTCTTTTGACATTTCTCCCAAAAAACTCCCGTCTTTAATAGGACATTTTCCTTTTGGATGCATAAAAATGACACTATCTAAAAAATTAAATTAAAATGAATCATATTTTTTATGACCTGTATCTGTATAAATCAATTTACAATTTTCCGATTTATCAATGAGCTCCAAATACGAATAAAGCTTTAATCTCGCTTGAGCGGTTGTCCTAGAATTAATTTATTATAAAATTTTTTTCATTTTTATACCAAATTGAAACCATCACATTTGAACATTTATGTTCCTTTACATACTCGTCCTTCTTATTATAAATCACGCGTAATGTGTTGTCGTTAAATCTTATGGGTTTAGCCATTTCTATGGTATAATCATTTATTAATTTAAAAAAATCCGAAGGTTTGTCGATAAGCTTTGTTGTGCATAATTTATTCCTCATGCCAAATTTCCCCCTAAATGCGAATTAAATTTTTGCTTTTTGTCTGTTTTTACCATAAGGAGTTCAATGCAAGTTTGGCGATATGTCTAAGTCCGGGATTATAAAACATATTGTGCGGGTCCAAATCAATTTGATAAGTTTCTCTATATGTTTTAATAAATTCTTTCTTTTGATCTTCTGTTTTAACCTCTTGTGGCCAACCGGACGCTTCAACCTTTAAATTTTAAATTTTAATCGTGTTTTTCAAATTTTTTCTGACCTTCAATTTTAAAAATTTTCGGACGTATCCCTTAAAAAGGTTTCCATCAAAGTGTTCATAGTGGTACCCTCTATAAAAACGATCAATTTTGGCCCCGAGTTCCAAGGCTGAAATTTATGGGGTATATTAGTACACATGATCCCAAACTTTTTTTACCTTTTTTTAATTCTAACGTGCAAAATTCTCCAGTTAGCGCCCGCTTCTTCGTACTGTGTCTACATTTATTAGTGTTTTTTGCAAAAACAAAGTCTGATTTAGTCTGTTTGGCACAGGCGCCGCAATTTGGAAATAATAAAAGACCGTCCTAAAAACATTTACACTCAATTTTTGTTTTTCCACTTACTGTATGAAATGGTAACACAGGTATCAATAAGTTTTTGGGAGGGATTATTCGAACTTTTAGCAGACCATCATACGGAATATCATCAGGGGTTGTCCTAAAAACATTTTTTAAATTTTTGTATTTAAAAAAAACTAACCAATCAACTATATATTTTTTAGGTATTATCACTTTAGGGATTCCAATTGGGTACGGACTAGAATAATTTACAAAGGGGTATAAACTAACAATATCATACATGGAAATTTCTGTATTTTCATCTGTTTTAGCAAAAAGGCAAAAAGGACCTAAAATATTTAATTTTATTGGTCAGAAAAATTAGTTTGAATACCGGTTCTCCCTCCAGCAAAGCCGTTTCTTGGATTTACGGGTCCTATATCGGGTAGTGACTCAAAAAACCGGGCCATATTTGTATCATAACATTCACTCCTCTTATTTATCATTTTTCTCACATCACATTCCTTAAAATTTGTTTTAATTTTACAAAGATTCATTTTTACATACCCATACTTCCTCTGCAGTATAGCCCATTTTTATACATGCTTTTCTAAGTCTTTTCATTTTTTCTTGTGTTTTTTCATAGTTTTGCTCCGCTGTATTGCCATTAGGCTGCTTCATATATCCTTTATAACATTTTGTACAACCATGAAACGCGCAGCCCTATTATGATTAAATTAATTTAATTTCAAAATTTTTTATTACCTGAAATTCAATAACTTTTTTATGTGATCCAATTATACAATCAACTTTCAACTTTTTATCATTAAATAGCGTAATTTCACCCCCATTCCCCGCGTGTCTTCCCTTAACTCCGTCCCGATAAAATAACCATTCAAAATATTTTATTGCTATACAACTTTGACTATCTTTAGGCTCAAACCCAGATTCTGGTATAATCGGTAGTGTATTGTCGTTTTTTAAGAATTTTGCTCGGAAAATACTAAAAATTAATTTGTACATTTCTCATTAAATTTACATACTTCATGCATGAAGAAGCTATTGTGGTTGACATTTTCATTACATCTATCCCGTTCGGAGTACGTTGATCCCTAGTGATATCAATAAAAATATTTCTTAATTTTAATAATGCCTTCATCAAAATGTCAGTATCGTTTGAACAATACTCATCCAATTTCTCTTCTGAATTTAACGTTTTTTATTTTTTAGAGTTTTAAATTACCTAAGAGGAAAGAACTGCTTAAATTTTCTTTGTACCAATTTTTAATTTTTTCGTATTCTTCGTTACTCAATCCCCCGGGAAAATAATCCTCAAATGGAGGTAATTTTTCCAAAAGTTTACCTAAATTTATTAATTAAAACAAAAAATTTTAAATATTTACCATAATTCTCTTCTTTATTATACGCATGGGGGAAATATAGTTTTGCTTCACAATTTAGTCCAAAAGTTTTTGGTAAGTCTGCTAGTTTGTTTTGCATAAGAAGCCAACTGTCACGAAAATAAATCTTAGGAGATTTAGGCCCTTTTCGAAATTTCAGTTCATAAATTTTTAAATCCGCAATTGTTAGTTCCGGCTGTTTGTACCCTAAACTGGCGAGCTCTCTGAGAACAAAATGTGAGTCGTATCTACCTGAAGAAAAATTTTTAATCATTACTGATTTTTTGGGATTACCGCTATAATGTGCATATGCATACGTGTCGTATTTTTCAAAACTCAAAATCCAGTTAATGAAACTATTTAGGGGGTTGATTCCGTCTTTACTGCACCATTTAAAATGCCGAGATTCTGTTTTTAAACCACATATTTCGCAATCGTTAATTTCTTCTTCACAATTTGAACAGGTAAACCGGGCACTAATAAAATTGGGTTTATGAATTGTTTGTACAATTGAGGATTTCGTATCTAAAACAGTGTCGGTCTAAATATTAAAATTTTTGGTGAATAAATATCTATTTAGCTAAGTACCGTGCACTCTAAGTCATAAGCAACAATTCTATAGGAGGGAGGATCTTTCTTGATTTTTACATTTTTGATAAAACAAAGTTTTTTGGGGTCATGACGAAGATGGCATTTTTTACAGTGTTTCTCGCCTGAAATTAAATTTATTTGAAGAAAAAAGCGTATATGCATACCGCAAATGTGTTCACAATCTGTTCTGTAATCAAGCAGGCATTTCTTACATTTATGATAGATTTTACATATTTTATTTTGATGCGATTCATAGCAATTCAAGTTAAAAAACACTCGGTTACAACATGTACAATGAAGGGTTTTATTTTCTGGCAAACAAGGGAATCCATATCCTTAAAATAACATTACCATCGAAATTATATTAATTTTACCTATTCTACAACATTTTCGACATCTTTCTTCGCATTCTAAACTATGCTTTTCTATAATTTGATAAGTTTTTTCACAGCTAATGCAATATTTATGTTTAATTGGAAAGAATTGTCCGACACTCTTTATACCTAAAGTGACAATAATTTAAGGAAAATTGATTAGATCTTACCGTCCCAGTGATTTTTTTCGTGAAAGACATAAACATTATATTTTCGCGCCCCGTCCCCTTTAAAAATTGGGCGAAGTCCTACTTCTTTAGAAAAGGCAACAATACGATATTTTCCAGGGGAAATTGTGTCCTTAAAATAAACTTTTTATTATATCCAAACTCTAACCAACCCAGTAGTTTTGAACAATTTGCAAATGTTTTAATCCATATGATTTTTCATTTCTATCAACGCCTGTCTCTTTCATTAGTTTTTCAACTGCCTCAAATTGCCTTTGTTCGTTTCTTAAAATTCTGAAAAACTGATCTTTGGAAATCCTATCGTCATCGTTCTTATTAATTAATTGGTAAAATTTGCTTAGGGTAAGCGCGTAAAACAGACCTAAATTATGGGTAGGCTACAAGTTAACATTTTACCAAACATACAGTATTTATCGGAATTTTTAACTCTAATTCTCCCCAGTTCTTTAATTTCACAATATTCCAAAGGATTAAATCCTAAATTAATATTTTTTTTATTAATTATATTTTTTTAATTTACCGGTCCCCACAGGAGTGCTATATGTTGTAATTATGCAGGAGATCGGCTCATTTAAGAGATTAAATTCATCATTTGATTGATTAATTTTTACAATTTCATTTAAAATTACTTCAACGGTGTTTCGATGTATTTCCCTGGCGGGGATTATTAGGGGGTCGTTCAACACCTCAGAATAAAGGTCCACCGAAATTTTCTGTATCTCCCACCCTTTTCTTTTTTTTGATTTTGCCTTTTTTAATAAATTTTCTAATATTTTTTTTAAATTTTCAGTTGAATTTTTATCGGTATTTTCAGGACTTTTAAAAATAAATCTTGTTATATTTTCTTCTATGCCGTAATTGGGCATTTTTTTTACACTATTTGAAATTTCTTTATAATATTCTTCATTCAAATTTATTTCATCGAATTTTTTTTTAAAAAAACTTTTTGTATTTCTTTCCTTACGAACTTCAGGCGGAACATTTAAAAAAGAAGGCATTTTTTGCTAAATAGAAATTAATTACATATATATATACCTTGTTATAAATAATTTTAGGTATCTTTATACCGGTCAAAAGTTGGAAAAAGACAATGTTTTAAAAAATTTATGCTTTAAACTTTGAAATACATCTAAATCATACTTTTGAGAATATCTAAAATTTTTTTCAACCTCATTTTTCTTTAAAAGAGTGTTTTATTATTTTTTATTATTTTTTCAAACAACATATCAGAACAAACATAATGAAAATAAGAAACAATCGGCACTAAAAACCTAAAAGCAACATTCATATTTAAAAATTCATCAATAAATCAACAGTATCGAAAAATGTTCATGTTTATACGTTTTCGACCCCCGGAGGTGGAGGTTCTTCGTTTGCATCAAATTGGCCTCTTTGCGCGCGTGGGGGGCCCGCTCCCTCGGGAATAATCTCACGAAGAAAACGCCGTCGTTGCCGAGGATCCTCAAGGCGGGCTGAATAAAAATATTTATAATTTGATTTGATAAAACGATTAAGGTATATCAGCAAAAAAAAAGATAAAAACATTTAAGATAAATTAAAAAGAAATAATTTTTGATTACAATTGTTATATATTTAAATATTTTCTGTTTACCTCCAACAACCGGCTCAAGTGGGATGATTGGAACTCGATGTCTGGGAGGGCGGATGTGCCGCAATGGTTGTTGCGGAACCGGCTGATAACGCATGTGTTGATGTGCATGGACCGGGGGCGGCCGCGGCGGAGGAAGCGGTAGCATCATTTGATTCTGCTGTGGGAAGAACGGCGGCGGCGGAATGAAGTAAAAATGCCCGGGCGGCGGAAATGGGATTCCGTTAAGCGGTTGAGGATGAGGCAGAAGAGGCACCGGTGGTTGTTGATGCAGCGGTAGTACATGTTGGAGATTTGGAGGGAGTGGAACACCTGTTTATTGTAATAACTGATGGTTATAATGTAAATAATTAAACTTTATATTTGATTATAAGCCAAAAAGAGCCAACTCACCATTAAAAAAGTCCGGCAGCAAATCGAGCTCGCGCTCAACCGGCATCGGCTCTAAAGGTGGCGGGGTTGGCGGTCTTGGGGGCTCGTCAACGATTGACGCTGGTTGATAGCCCATAACCTCGTTTCTCCAACGGCTTAAAAAACAACCAAAATTTGATTATTAATATAAAAACAAAAGAAAAAACTAAATTACCCAAATTCCTCTAATACTGCTGGGCTATATGGGGTATCTACAAATTTTGTAACATCGCTGTTGTATAGTTTTCCAATAAACATTGTTTGCTAAATATTTTTGAAAATAAAAAAGGATTTATTTGTAATAATCTTATTTTTTATTCATAAAAAAAATATATTTTTTTAAATAAAAATGTATTAAAATTTTTTTTCGTCGTATATTTTGTCAGCTAAAAGATGAACTTTTCGTACACCTGCCGACAAGCGATCAAACATACATAATTTAGAAGTTTCGTCATTAGGCTTTTCTCTCATATTTTTATTTGTTTCTGCTTCTCTTTTTGTATTCTGAGCCGTCACAGCTAGAAATCGCGAGATTCTCGAAACAGTCTTCCCACATCGGCATAGGANNNTCCATTCCGATGGCCCGCCTAGCCGAATAATNGATTATTAATTGTTCTTTTTCCTCTTTTAAAATTTCACAACTTTTCGCAATCACAAAAAGTCCGAATATAAGTATTATTATAAAACCCATTTTTGTTTTTTTGTTTATATAAATTNTTTTTTTTTTTTTTTTTGAATTTTTTAAGTTTTTTCTTTTCTTATATACTATTCCAATAATATTGTTTACATCAAGAATTGCTAATACTTCAGNTTTTAACTGAAGCCAGTTTTCTAGATTCAGAATCCGGGAACGAATACGCCGGGCTTCCGAATGTAAATTTTTGCGGCGGTTTGCCCTTTCATCATATTTTTCTCGATTTAAAAGGTCCATAACGCGATCCACTTAAATCAGTGCTTCTCCCAACCGATTGCCAGTCCGTTTCGGCTTTATGTCGCTCTTCGTTTATTTTTTCCGTCGTATATTTTGTCAGCTAAAAGATGAACTTTTCGTACACCTGCCGACAAGCGATCAAACATACATAATTTAGAAGTTTCGTCATTAGGCTTTTCTCTCATATTTTTATTTGTTTCTGCTTCTCTTTTTGTATTCTGAGCCGTCACAGCTAGAAATCGCGAGATTCTCGAAACAGTCTTCCCACATCGGCATAGGANNNTCCATTCCGATGGCCCGCCTAGCCGAATAATNGATTATTAATTGTTCTTTTTCCTCTTTTAAAATTTCACAACTTTTCGCAATCACAAAAAGTCCGAATATAAGTATTATTATAAAACCCATTTTTGTTTTTTTGTTTATATAAATTNTTTTTTTTTTTTTTTTTGAATTTTTTAAGTTTTTTCTTTTCTTATATACTATTCCAATAATATTGTTTACATCAAGAATTGCTAATACTTCAGNTTTTAACTGAAGCCAGTTTTCTAGATTCAGAATCCGGGAACGAATACGCCGGGCTTCCGAATGTAAATTTTTGCGGCGGTTTGCCCTTTCATCATATTTTTCTCGATTTAAAAGGTCCATAACGCGATCCACTTAAATCAGTGCTTCTCCCAACCGATTGCCAGTCCGTTTCGGCTTTATGTCGCTCTTCGTTTATTTTTTCCGTCGTATATTTTGTCAGCTAAAAGATGAACTTTTCGTACACCTGCCGACAAGCGATCAAACATACATAATTTAGAAGTTTCGTCATTAGGCTTTTCTCTCATATTTTTATTTGTTTCTGCTTCTCTTTTTGTATTCTGAGCCGTCACAGCTAGAAATCGCGAGATTCTCGAAACAGTCTTCCCACATCGGCATAGGANNNTCCATTCCGATGGCCCGCCTAGCCGAATAATNGATTATTAATTGTTCTTTTTCCTCTTTTAAAATTTCACAACTTTTCGCAATCACAAAAAGTCCGAATATAAGTATTATTATAAAACCCATTTTTGTTTTTTTGTTTATATAAATTNTTTTTTTTTTTTTTTTTGAATTTTTTAAGTTTTTTCTTTTCTTATATACTATTCCAATAATATTGTTTACATCAAGAATTGCTAATACTTCAGNTTTTAACTGAAGCCAGTTTTCTAGATTCAGAATCCGGGAACGAATACGCCGGGCTTCCGAATGTAAATTTTTGCGGCGGTTTGCCCTTTCATCATATTTTTCTCGATTTAAAAGGTCCATAACGCGATCCACTTAAATCAGTGCTTCTCCCAACCGATTGCCAGTCCGTTTCGGCTTTATGTCGCTCTTCGTTTATTTTTTC